>CM035423.1:122399721-122444663 GCA_020310875.1 Ceratopteris richardii | reverse complement strand
GATAAGATCATTGGAATAACTTAATACTCAAAACAGTAAATGACCAATACACCAGGATAAGTAAAAACTTGTGCTGGAATGATCCACAAGCACACCACCTAGACCCAGAGTCTGATGCCATGCTTCTCCTGCGCTTCTACTTCCATAGACCTTTTCATTATCAAAGAGTTACAAATGTTACGCTATATCCTTTTGATGTGTGTCCTTTCCAATTATATTTTCTAGTAATTACAATTACATTCCGGCGGCATAACACTGGCATGCACGCTGGACTCGAACCCAAAATTGATTAATTACAAAACATAGCTAAGAATCATCGACAATGCCCTAAATATACATAGCGCAAGCTACCTTAAAGGTACGCAAAATTTTTTGCTTCAAGGATTCTAACATCTCTGGGAGAACGTGCGGTTCTACCAAATGAGCATCTGTGTGCATCGAACTGGAAGCAATGACTTGAGAAAGCAAAACTTCACTTTGATTCTACAAAAAAGCCTCATGTAGATAGAAGTCATTAGTGATGGTTGTATCTCTGCGTAGCTTGGCATCAACAAATTTTGCATCTATTCAGGAAAGGAAAACTTACTGAATACCAAGTTACTTTTCTCGGCGATCCAACTCTTGCTATTGAAACTGCATTGTCAAGAAAAAATCTTGGCACTTGTATCACTTCAATTTATTTCTTTAACTTAATTGTTCGACCAATCTCTTCATCTAACACTTGACCTTTTCGGAACAATTCTTCTGTAACCTTCCTCAATTCCGCTTCACCTTGTAGTACCTTGTCAAAGAGAACCTTAGAAGCTTGTTTGATTTCGGCAAGGTGGGTGCAAGTAGTAGCCAACTCACAATCGAGAGTTGTCATGCCATCATCTTTATCTGTTAGGGCCTGCTTAAGAGAAATCTCCGTGTCTTTGGCTGCAATAATCTCATCCTTCACGGTAACATGTTCCTCTAATAAACATCATTGGCTTTGACCACCAAAACCTCTTCCTACAGGGGAGCAATATCGGCCTCTAACATATCAACTTTGATTGATATTCAGTGTGCAAGGACGGTTGGGCATCATGCAATTGAACGGGGAGTTGCTTGGATAAGTGAAGAAGGAAGTCACCGATCTGGGCTAATTGTGCAAACACATCTGGTACTAAAAAAGTTGATAGTGGTTGAGAAGGTTTTACAAAAACTGTAGCAGAAGATGAAGGTGGAGAATAATCGAGTGAAGCAGGAATAGGGCGAGAGTGGGATACCGCAACCAAGTGATTAGGGGACAAGGGGTGTATTGGGGAATAGGAGGTAAAGGTGCCTGAGCAGGTGAAGGAAGAGGGTTTAACGGATTTTCTATATTTTTATCATCAGGCATGGACTTTGGTGGAGATGGAGGCACAGTGGAATCAACCTTGTCCAGCTTGACTTCTAGGTGGACGAGGGATTCAACTAGAACTTCCTGCATGGTTTGATGGGTGGTTTCCGCAACCTCTCCTTGGTGTTGTGTCCGGGACAACATCCGGTTGTTGGTCTGTCATTTTGGTGTGTTGAACCTCTTCCATCACAATGTCTTCAATGGTTTTTCCTTAGGCAAGGGTGGGGTTGAAGATGCATGCAAGGATGAATCTGTGTCCCGAAGGAGTACCTTATTGGAAGAGGCCTAGACTTGACTCTGAGAAGGGCTAACTTTCTTGCATTTCTTCCCAAAAAATTGAAAAAGATCTTCATTATCATCGTCATAGCCCATCACCTGCTGAGAATCCTCGCGCAATAGAAGATTACCCGTCAGAGGGTTCGATACAAGATTCATGATGAGAGGAGGAATGAAAGAAGGTGAGGCAGTCGGGTGCGGGGACATTCACCGTCGGCTAACTAATGCATAATTGTTTGGCACTCATGATGGATACGCGGAAAAAGAATACTGCCCAATTGACAGGTTCACGGGTGGTAGCATCAATCAAAGAATAGAAGGGGCGAGATATACAATAAGTTCATTTTTGGAGGTTGAGGGAGGTCACCAAAAATTATAATGTGGAACATTCGGGATCAGGTCAGCATAGGATGGCGAACTCATTGGAGGAATGTCAGGGAAAGAGCTGCTTCATCGTTGCCAATGGGAGAAGAGGAACTTCAATACGCCCGTCTTGTGGGAGATGAAACATTTTTGCCACAGTGTTGAGGGTAACCACCGTGCATGGGATTCGGCAAGTAATATGCCAATAGGATTCCGTCGGGGTGATATCTACAAGGGCCTCAATCATTGGGGTGAAGTAGCGATGACATTCGAACAAATGCCAGGGCAACTTGGTGAACGCCATTAAACCGCGAGGTTGAAGAAATTCGACCAGGTCAGGGGAAAGGCCAGCACCAAAGGTGGTGATGTTTGCAAGAGCTTCCCTGGCGTAGAAAGTAATCAAAATGAATAGGATACAAAATGCACAATGAATCAGAGTGTAAGAACACAATAAAGAAAAAGATAGGAGAATAGCGGTACAGTAGAAAACACGGGGTGACATCGTGGGTGTAGAACATAATCATCACAAGTGGAGGGAAACATGCATGGATCATTACTACAAAAGCGCATTAAGAGATTCGTAATCATTGAGGACGACAGCTGAACATGGATAATCAATCCAAAATGGGTGGATTACGATCGGGTGGCAGCGCGTAGAGTAGATAGTGGTCAAAGATACCGAAATAGACGTGATGCTAATGAATGTAAATAACATGTACACAAAGTTAGGGAAAAGTGCAAGACATGCAAAACGGATGGAGTTTAGATCGATTGATGGCTTATTGAGTAGAGTGCCCATTAATGTAGATAATCAGAAAGTAGAAGGACCAATCTGTTCTGCAATAGGGTAGGGACTGAACCAACGAAGCTTGAACTTTCCGACTGAATGATTAGACTTGGAATTGTAAAAAAGAACCAATTGCTCTATGGCAAAGATAGGAGTTCTAAGAAACTGATCATGAGTTTTAGCTTGCCCCAAGTGAACTTCCTGAAGAACCAAAAAGCTTTCCGGACGATGTTCATCCAAAGACCTCAAAACATCCAATTGGAAAGGGAAAGAATCTTTGGGTAATAACTTGTGCTCCAAAGCCATGCGTAAGCTGGGTACAACCAATTCCATAGGTGCGATTGCCTCAAGACCATATGCTAGTTTAAAAGGAGTGCTTCCTGTAGCAACTTTATAAGTAGTGTCGTAAGCCCATAAGACCGAAGGAAGAAATTGATCCCATCATTCTGGGTACTATAGAACAAGTTTCTTCAGCATATTAAGAAGAGTTTTATTAGTACTTTCGACCAATCCATTCATGCAAGAATGATAAGGGGAACTGAATTTATGGACAATATTGAAGGTTCAGGTGAGCACTTGCATTAATGTATTGGCAAAATGAGAGCCTTGATCAGAAACAATCTCCAAAGGGAGCCCATAACAAGGAAAACCATCACGAAGTAAACATTTAGCGACCACCAGAGCAGTTGCTGACCGTAATGCCCAAGCTTCGGCCCAACGAGTAGCATAATCAGTACAAGTAAGGATGTAACAATGATTTGTAACAATAGCAAGAGGCGTAATAGAACCAATAAAATCCAATCCTGACTTTTGAAAGGGTTCACGAGGAAGGAGAGTCTGAAGCGGAAAATGATGTCGAGGTAAGGGTTGCCCAGAAGGTTGGCACGCATCACATTACTGAACATAACCAGCAATATCATGATGCATTGTGGGCCACCATAATCCACTATGCAGAATTTTTTGGTATGTAAGGTCTACCGAAAATAGCCACAGGAAGGCATGGAATGAGCCATTGCGATTACCGAGGAAACTTCATGTGGTGGAATACATCATAAGAGTGCCTCAGATGGATCCATATAATACAATTTCCCACAATGATGCAAAATTGGCAACTATACATAGCCAATTTACGGCGAGCTGACCTCGAGGTAGTATTTGGAGGACATTCATTGGTTAGAAAAATCATAAGGGTGTCATAATATGAAGGCGACACAGGTAACACCTGGGAATCATCCTGAACTGAGTAAGTCACATAAATGGCCGGAGTGGTATCATGAATGCCATGAGGAGGCTCATCGGAATCTAGGTGAGAAAGAAAATCTACGAGAGCATGTGTTGATCCAGGGTGATGTACAACCTCATAATCTAATTCTTGAATCAGCAATACCCACCGAGCTAATTTTCCACCTAAATGTTGTTGTCATACAAGATAAACCAAGGCCGCATGATCTACATGAAAGGTAAAGTTGCGTCCCAGCAGATATTGCCAGACTTTTTTCACCGAATAGAGTAGACCAAGGCATTCGCGTTCAGTGACGGAATAATTACGTTCAACAGCTACTAGTCGTCGACTTGCATAATAAACAAGACAAAACCACATGTCATGTTGCTCCATTAACACAGCACCAATTGCAATATCAGAAGCATCCATGAAGATATGAAAAGGAAGTTGCCAATTAGGAGCCTGTGTAAGAAGCGTTTTCAGTCGATCAAAAGCCAGTTGACATTCGTGCGTCCACACAAACTTGCGAGGGTTACTAGTAATCAAACGATTAAGCGGTATATCCACATGAGTGAGCCATCGGAGATGTTGACCATGCCATCGTATTTGACCAAGGAATCACATAACTTCCTTTGGTGTCACAGGAGGGGGTGCATTCAACACCAAACAAACTTTATCAGAATCCACTTGAATTCCCTGTTGTGAAATAACATGACCGAGTAGCTTTCAACAAGAAACTGAAAAGACAAATTTATTAGGATTTAAACAAAGATGAAACTCAGGACACGTGGAAAAGCAGCATCTGAGGTCATAAAAGTGAGTCGATGTATCACCAGATAATGAGAAATCATCCAAATACACCCACATAAACATAGTTAAGTAGGGAGAAAAGATTTCTTGCATGCATCACTAAAAGGTGCTTGGAGCATTGCGTAGACCAAACCACATCACCGTACAAGCATATACTCCCCAATTTGTAATAAAAGCGGTCTTAGGAATATCCATTTCAGCCATGTGTACCTGATTGTAGCCACTATAACCATCCAGAAAAGAGTACATTTCTCATCTTACAATATCATCTATCATAGTATCCAAGAAAGGTAGTGGAAAGGGATCACGTACCATCAACGCATTTAGTATTTGGTAATCCACACAAATGCGTAATTACTTGTTTTTATTTGGAATGATGAAAATAGAAGAGATCCATTTGGCATGCTCAATAGGAACAATGAAACCCACTTTCAACAGCCGATCCAGTTCAGCTTTCACCTACGCACCATAATTGGGATTCATCTGGTAACTTTGTTGTTTAATTGGCCCAACATCCAGTTTCAGCATCACATGGTGTTGGTAGATACGAGGATCAAACCCCTTCATATCATGATAGTCCCAAGCAAATACATCAGAAAAATTCCTTCAGCAACTAGAGTAAGTCATCTTGAAAAGTCTCAAGTAAGCCGGCCTTACTCTTGATGGGGCGGGGGCTAACCTCGTCGCCCAAATTGCAAGTGATTAGTTGATCTTCTGGTACATAAAATTGTTAGGGCATGGAAACATCTTCATTTGGGGGGAGTACATGTTCAAGATCAGTAGCATCTAAAACCTGATCCGCAATTGGTTCCACTTCTTCAGTAAGAGGGACTACCCTAGAAGTGATCGGAGTCCAATTATCCATTATGGCTTGCAAATCAACTGTACCCAATGCTAACAAATCCTGGTTAGCATTAAAAAAAGCTTCTTCTTCGTCATCCAAAAGGCCATCCAACATATGCACGGGTTCTGCCATGTAAGTTCGTGCATGTAAGTCGCAGGGCCTCATATCATTCAAGGGTACAACATATTTCTAGTGATTGCTTTTAAAAATAAGTTTGTGTACATACCAATCATGTAACACTTTTTCCTATTTCAAAGAGGGGCTCCCGAATAATAAGTTGTAATCCAAGCTTGGTTCGAGTAATTCCAAGACAATAAAAGTCATTTTGAACATTGCTCCCTGTAGGGTACTGGGTATATCACACACCAAAACCACTGGATGTACCCTATATTGATTAGCCATTCTTACAAAGAACTGGACAAGTTCAATCTAAGTCCATCTTAACTTCTTACAGAGTGCGGCTATAGCAATACTAACGCCTGAGCTTCGTGAATTACTACTTTTGTAATTTTGTGGCTTTTACACCATACTGTAATTAAAGGAACAACATGATCCACTCTAGAATCAATTTTCGGGTTGATGGTTGCTGTAGCAAGTATGCACGAAGATCCTCGACTAATTTATTGCTGAAATTATTGTGGAATACCATGGACTAGGGATAAAAGTTGCCCCAACAGGATCGTAATAGATGCTTTTGATAAAATATTTCACATAGAATCAAAATTTGACATACCTGATATCAAGTCCGGTGTGTCCTCTGGTGGTAATTGGATCGGATCCCTCTCTTTCGGTGGGGTATTCTATACTGTCTGCTAGACCATTGGTACTGGATCGGGAAAAATAGTTGGTTCTTGACTTGCCCATGTGTTAGCCTTAGTAAACATCTGTTGTTGTTCTTGAATTCCTGGTTCAAAAAGTTGAGCAACTAGGTGCAACTTCTTACGGGACCGTGTTTGAATTGTTACCGCTTGTGTATCTACGTGTGAGATGTATACCATATTTGCCATTGGATCTTGTCGTTCTTTTCTTTGCTTATCATATTCAGATGCTTCTTTACAATATCTTTGGATATGTCTAATTTCTCCATAAAAATGGCATCTTGGTGGTGGGAGAGATGCACTTTCATCGGATTGTCCTGAATTCGAATGAGGCTGTCCAAAATTATTTGGTCGTGGTCCTCTGTAATTTTTGTACATTTGATAAGATGTATTTCTCAAATGTGGTGGTATGTAGTGGGTGGATGGCTATCCCTGCTCCTGTATTATGGCGTTTATGATCGGTTTGGTCTGTACTTTGGCATTATATGGACAAGTTTTCGTAAAGGTGATGATCCTGATGCTCATGTTCATACTTTCAAAATTAATTACGTTGTATTCAACTATCCAACATATCCAGCATATAAGGCTATAGTGTTTCAATCTACTCTTGTTAATGAAGTTACTCGCTCTTTAACTGAATATGATATTAATCGTTTTGGTCAATATGATGATGTTAAGAATGCCTTTTTACAATGTTTTCGATTAAAGAAAAATGCGACTGAGATCTTTGATTATTTACAAAACAATAGACATAAGCCACATCAGAGTGTGCAAGAGTATGCAACATTATTCCACACCCATCTATGGCAGCTGCCTCTAGTGCATGCTTATGTACCCCAATGTTATATTAATGGACTAAACCCCCAACTCAAAAAATTTATGATTAGTCAATGTGTGCGTGGTATGACCTTGGATGTAGTCATTGCTATGGTATTACAGTTGGAACATAAGATTGGTGGTTTTCCCAAAGATCTGGATTGGTTTAAAGCCTCCAAGAGTACGAACGATGATCCATTGAAACAAGTATATTGCACCAAATGTAAGAACCCGGGGCATACTACTTTAGCTTGTGCACTAAATCAAATGTACTATGCTATTTGTAATACAGTGAGTCATTAAATTTAGTGTATGTGACTCCGACAGGTATCGATCATGGAGGTATGACCTGCTATTGTTGTTGTTGTTGCTGTTGTTGTTGCTGCTATTGTTGTTCTTGTTGTTGTTATTGTTGTTGTTGTTGATGATGTTGCTGTCTACTAATCATGTCGTCTAAATCAAGAGAAAGTATCACTTCGGAATTACTTGAACTGGTTGATTTTGACTACGATTGGGTCCTATAGTCACTTTGCAAAATATCTGGTCATATGGTATCAATGAGTCAATCACACACGTCTGAATTCAACTGCCATTCATCATATTTCCTGTCTGAGATGAACGTTTCATCCGAACTTTCACCCATAAATGTACTCATACCACTAGAATCAGAACAAAAAATTGGTAATCATCAGAAATCACCAAGCTATCATCGGAATCAGTGCCTACTCCACTAACCACACTTTCATCAGATGGAACTAGTTGAATTCTGGTATACTCTATAATCCTTGAACAAGAAAATATTGTGGTGCCACTACACTAGTCCGAGTATCATGCTTTCCTTCAGATGATTTTCCTTCACCACTACCATCAAAAGGTGTTCCCAATGTGCTAGTAACTTTCCACGGATGCTGATCACTTTGGTACTTCGGATAAGATTCACCGGAATGCGTTACAGGCATATATAATAGAATTCTTTCTTTCAACCAACCTTAATCTTCCCTCAGTCTGGCTATTCCATGCCCCATGGCTGCCACTAGTATTAACAGTTTACGGGAATAAATCAACTACTAGATTCTTGGGATGATCAAGGATCTGTATTCCAGAGGCCCTATGTTTATTTTCCTAGATAAAACATTCACTACGCAGAATTATTCATCACCTTACTCTGATTATACACCAGCGACTTGTACATAGTAATTTCATCACCAGTCTTTTCAACATTAAACGAATTACTTCACTATAATAAAGTATGTCATTCAATTACGCAGAATAACATGGACTTCTTCACCAATGATTGATGTGCAACCACAATTAAACTTTTATCTTCACTAGCAAAGTATTACATAGATAAGATCACCGGAATAACTTAATACTCAAAACAATAAATGGCCAATACACGAGGATAAGTAAAAATTTGTGTTGAAACCATCCACAGGTGCACCGCCTAGACCCACAGTCTGGCATCGTGCTTCTCCTGTGCTTTTGCTTCTGCACACCTTTTCATTACCAAAGAGTTGCAAATGTTACGCTACATCCTTTTGATGTGCGTCTTTTCCGATTACAGTTTCCATTAATTACAATTACATTCGGGCAGCCTAACACATCCTTTAGAGGGCTAGCACAAGAAGACCCAGATGAGCACATTAGGATATTCTTAGCCTTATGTAAAACAAGGGGTCTGATGGAAAGAGAAGATACATTTTTTATTCTTTTCCCTAGAACATTAGAAGGACTAGTAGATAAATGGTTTAGTCAGTTCATCGACAACCATTTCACCACATGGGACTTGATGAAGAAAGCATCTAGAACACACTTCTAATAAGGGAACACAACTGAAAACATTATTGAAGAATTAGAAAATTTAAGACTAGGTTCTAGGGAGACCTTCCCAAAAATTGTTACCAGAGCTAAGGCATTAATGGCCAAACTGCCAGACCCTCCCCATGATTCTTTTATCAAGAAGTGGCTGGCTAAACCACTTCCCATATCAAAACAATGTAAAATAAAGGATTTAATTTTACCAACGATATCAATAAAAGAATTTTTTTTCATACTCCTCCCCTGCATTGTGGGATTTGGGGGGTCCCATGGGCACTAGTTCCATTCACTTGTAAATTTTCTTCTTTATTTTAATTAAAGTCCAGGAGAATAGGCTAAGGCCAAACTTCATTTTATTAAAAAAACAATAAAAGAATTTATCAATACAGCTACAAGATTGGAACAAATTAGAGAGCAATATGGGGCAAGCTCTTCCAAATTATCATATCGTGTAGAACCCAAAGACCCAGTAATTCAACTAAGGAAAGATCTTGAGAGCTTAAAAAGGAATAAGCCCCAGAAAGAGAAGGAGAGTGTTGTAACTTAGTTGAGGTGCTAAGAACCAAGCACAAGAAGCTGGCTCAACTTCGATAGGAGTTGTAGGAACTCAAGGGAGGTGGCATCAAAAGTGAACTATGGTGTACCATTTGTAGCAAGTAGGGTCGTGTGGTAAGTGAGTGTCCACTTTTAAGTGTAGCTTGCCAGCTATGCAGGAAAGCTAGTCATGAGGCCCATGAATGTTAGTCAAGAGGAATGCTTGCAACAACATATTGGACACAAGGAGGAGCCCTACCATCAACCAACGTAATAACAGTAGCACCCAATCAAGGTAATCATTACAACCCTAGAAATAGAGATAAATTTGGAAATGGGACAAGGAGGCCTATTATTTGTTTCAAATGTGGTGAATATGGGAATTACCAAAGTAGGTGCACTCTACCAAAAAATTCCCCTCCTTGCAGGAGCTGCCTAGAGGCCAGGGACCATTATACTAATTGCTGCCCTAAGAACCAAGCATCTTCATGTGGCCCCCACATTCAAATGATTTCTGTGTGCAAAGAAGAAGTTGTAGAACAAGTAAATGTGCCATCACCATCTACTAGAGTGGTGTAGTTAGAAGAAATTGAATATTTTATAGCGCAGACAAGAAGCAGGGGAAGGCTCAATTAGAAATAGTTCAAGAGCCAAAGATTAATGGATTGAACAAAGACAAAGAGACATTTGAAGACAAAGCCAACACATGTGCATATACAAGGCAAAAAGAAAATTTCATAGGCACTAGTGATGTCATTGGACATGCATTCAGTAGGGCTCATGAGGAGTTTGATAAGTCAAATGGAACCCATGCTCAAGGAATTAGAAGCTTCAAGACTACTCAAGTCCATGAAAAAGGAGGTCAATATTTTTTATTTAATAAAGATAGATGGAGAAATTCAGGTCAAAACTCTTGCAGGTAATTGACGAGGCTTCCATAACAAGTTTAGTGGCAAAGACTGCTTTTATACAGAAAGATAGAATTGTAGGGGAATCCCATCTCATGGATTATAAGAGCCCTGGGCTAATAGTTACTATGAGAAGACATGAGTTTCAAGGAGTTATCGTAGATGGTGGTTCTAGCATTAACTTGATGTCTGAACATACCATGAAAAAGATTGGACTACACCCTTCAAGACCTGCCAACTTCACTGTAACACTGGAAGACCAAAACATAGTAAGGCCTATGGGAGTGGTCCCTGGAGTCCAAGTCAAGATACAAGGTACCATCTCTAACTTGTATTTTGTTGTTTTAAGGTTTCCACTGGTAGAAGAAAGTTTCCTCCTATTAATTGGGAGACCTTGGTTAAGGCATGCCAATGTACTAGATGACTAGGGTAAGGACATAATGTGGCTAAATATATATTTTTAGAAGAAGGTGCAAAAAACCCAAAGACATACCAACATGATGCAGACAATTGGTATTTGTATGGAAGAAGAAGTGTTGGAAAACCAAGAAGTAGATCTATTTGAAGAAGAAAATTTATATGAAGAAGAAAACATGTTGGCTTGGCTCGACACAGAAGACCCATCTTCCTACTATGGAATTTTTCCAAACTCAAGTAGAGTGGAAGTCTATGAAGAAAAAAAGGACATCATTCACGGTATTGATTTGAGTGAAACAGTTTTAGTCAAAGGCCATAGAAGAGAGAAGAAAAGAAAAGCCCTTAACTGTAAAGTGTTGAAGCTACTTCAAATCCTATATCAATGGCCACTTTGTTATGGATACTGGTATGGATATCATCTGTTATGTCAGTTTTTATGATAGGGCTTTACAAGGATGTGGAAGGAGTACCTACAAGTCTTTGGAACAGAGGGTTCCATTGGATGAACAAGCAGGAATAGTAAAAATGAAATTTCGCAGATTAAGTCACAAAGTAGCTAAAACAAAGATACAAAAGATGGAGTATGGAGGAGATAGTATTCTAATGAAGGACTTAGGTTCGCTCTATCAGATGGTCAGTATGCCCAAAGAGTAGACAAACCAAATGAAGTGCACTACAATTGGAGATTATGGAGGGAGAAGGGTTTCTCTTAGTCATCATATCATGGCTCAAGGCCTATCATCAAAACAAGTGAAGATTTCTGGATCAGCTTGTTCCTTGAGTGTTCATGCAACTTAGAAGCCATTTCATAGCCCCTTACATAAACAAAATTTTAGGAAAATTTTGGTAATTTTTTAAAGCATTTTTAGAGTTTTCTTTAGAATTTTTTATCTTTTTTCAATGTCATTTTTCTTGATAAAATGGAGAAAAAAGGAAGCCGTTTGTAGTTTTCAGTGGAATAAGTGGCCTGAGGATATCAAAAAGGTTCAAAAAAGGTGGATCCTTTGTGGAGAAATCTAAACAAGGGTACATGTTTATAACACGAGGAAGGAAGCAAGGGAGACTCTTCACCTTGGAGGTAAATTCTCATTCCACTCAACATGTCTACTTCACATATGGAAATAATAAGATTTCAAAGTTGGACTTGTGGCAGAAGAGGATAGGTCACATCAATGTACAAAGAATGAGGGAAATGCAATTCAAGAGGTTGGTTGAAGGGCTTCCTAACTTCCAAGGATAATTTATGAAGCATTTATGTGAATCTTGTCAACTAGGGAAGCAAGCAAGACTTCCATTCAAGGAGATTGGATATATAAGCTAACATCCATTGGAGTTGATACATACAGAAGGAAAAAGCAAGCCAACATGAAATTGTGGAGTCCATCCATTCCTGAAGGAGAATCGAGGTCATTATTCTAGTGCTCTCTGCTAGAATCAAGTCCACTTCAAATCACAAATCAATCAAGGAAGTTTTCTTGTGAATTGTATGCACCGTATCTTTGATTTTATCACACACACCGCTTACGTTATGGAATCTCAATAAGTTTGTTAACAGATTGTATGCGATGGAGGGGACTTCAAGCCATGCCGCATTGATAAGGAGTACTAGTTTTTTGATGTATGTTTCAGTTCCCATTTTAGTAGCATCTTTATTCATGACTATTCCACCAGTAGTATCACATGCATTACATACATCTACACGAATGATTTCAATTCCTAGTCATGTGATTGATGCATCGAATGTAGTACGATGGAAATAAATTTAGATGTTGAGGATACCACATTGCGAGGGGACATCAACACCACCTTGAAAAAGAGGAATGATTTTGAAGGTAGGCTGATAGTAGATCAGGGCCTTGGACATTTGTCCAATGTCCTGGTAGAAGTTGCAAAATTTTGTCAATCTTTTGACGGAATTCAAAGTCACCTAAGGGCTATTTTGGACTTACTCCAGAAGCCCAAGGATGTAGGAAGGGCTACTCTAGGTAGCCATACTGATATGATTGCAAATTCATTGATATCTGTTTTGTTGGAGAAGGATCCGAATATATCCATGTCCCAAGCAGACTTATTTCCGCTAACTAGTAGATTGAGTCGTCTTAGTTTGATGACTCCTACCACTCCACTTTTTGCTAATACTTCAGGGCAAGTAGTAGGTCAAAGCCATCCTGTGGATATTTCCTTGGCAAAAGATCTGCATCCTCCTTACTTATCAGGTGAAGATAAGGATAGGAATAAGGATTCTATTTTGATGTTCGTCGAGAAGTGACACAATGTTCACCAGCTCAAGAACACCCCTGAGCATGTGCGAGTGGTAGAGGCCAATTTGTCGCTAGGCCCTAAGGCTTATACATGGTCGATGAGTCTCTTTGAGACTCATAAAAAACCTTCAACTTGGGTTGAGTTCACCCGTCTCTTTAAGAAAGAGCTTGTCCTAGAGAATGAGGAGGAACGTAAGTGGGAGGCATGGGATTGAATTTTACAAAAAGGAAGACCATTATTGGTTTATATTTTAGAGTACTGAGACGTTATTCTAAGACTGAAAAACCTTGATGATTTCCATCGGCTTCGTGGTTTTATCTGAAGACTTAACCATTGAATCACTAATGAGGTTAAGAGACACGTGCCTAAATCGCTTGATGAAGCAATTAAGGTTGCACAAATCTATGAGGACAATTCTCGTATAGATGTCTCATAGGAAAGTGGTCATTTCCAAAGAAATACCACTAAAAGGGCAAAGGGCCAAGATCATCTGAATGCACGTCTAAAAAACCTCATATTTTTTGGGCATGTGCTTTCTCAAGAAGATCTTGTTAGAGCACAAAAGGAAAATTTTCATTTTAAATGCCTGTCCATTTGGAAGAGAAAATAAGGCCTCTTTCACTGACAAAATTAAGGGGAAACAATAGGTTTATCTGATACAAACTTTGAACTTCGATGAAAATTCAAGTGCAAAGAAGATTCAGATCATGCACTGTGATAGTACTCATAAGTGCCAAGATTCCAAACCTATATGGAAACCTCAAGAATTTGGTCCACATGATTGGTTAAAGTTGCATATGTGAGTCAAAGGTCACACCATCCGGACTATGGTGGATGATTCAGCAATGCATAATTTTATAAATTATGCACGTGTGAAAAACTTGGCTCTTCCTTAGAGTTCATCTCCGCATAGATATGTTGTCACTATGATGCATGGGCATGATACTCATGTCTAGGATAGTATGATTTGAAATTTGGAACTAGAAATCCAAGATTATAAAGGCAAATTGGACTTCCAAATTATGAACATGGATCGAGTAGATTTGATTCTAGGGAGAGAGTGGCTTTGGAGTCTTGGACCTTCATTATCCCGATGCTATTATACAAACACTTTGGAATCCAGTGTGATGGATTGTTGTATAAGATCAAGGGTGAACAAAATCTTCAAAGCACCCGTTTGATTTCACACATAGAATTAGAGCAATGAAGCTAGGGAGGAAGCTTTTTTGGTCCTTAGGAGTGATGTAATTGATTCTGATAATACAAAACAAGTTTCTTATGTCTCATCATTTAATTGTCATGAAGTGTATGTTGAATTCAATGAATTAATGAAGGAATTTAAAGATGTGTTCCCTAAGGAACTCCCCCATGGCTTGCCACCCTCTCGTGGAAGCATTGATCATAGAATAGATCTGCTTCTAGGAACCAAGCCAAAATCACAAAACCCCTACCGACTCCCCTATGTCCAAAATCTAGAAGTTGAGAAACAAATTAACAATAGTGTTGTACCAAAATAGGACATTATTCTCTCCTTTTTTTAACAAATTAAAAAAATCACACGTAATAATCAAATAAATTTTTGGAAAAACTTTCAAGTCGCATAAAAACTTATACCTAGATGCTCCAAAAAAGGATATATTTTTTTGAAATATACACTTTTTTTATAACTCAAGATATAGAAATGATTGAATATAGTTTAAAAAAGAGTTTTTTTGTAGAATTACATACGCGAAGAAAGAAATATCTCCATAGATTGGCTTTTTCTAGTATTGGAATAATCTTTCTAATGTTAATTCAAAGTCATGTAATCATCTAAGACAAGTCCTATGAATTAGAAAAATCATTCTTATAATAAGAAATTTACTACAATATAGGGTGCTCATTATATAGTTATACACTACAAGAGCCTTTCATATGATATTGATGCATATAAACACTAAAAAGCTTGGTTTTGTATTTCAAAAACGATCTTATATTATCATAGAAATATGCTACATGTCTTTGAACCAATAATTTTTGTACATATCTCACATGCCACTAACAATCTCAATATCTCATTGAATATCCATATTCCACACTATCGAGGATAAAATTTCATCCTAAAAAAAATTCTTTACTCAATGTTATAAGGAATATAATATCCATCAAAAGAGTTCCATAAACATTATAAAGTAGTTTATATAGAAGAAAATAGCATATTTACTTTAATCATGTAGCATATGTAATAATTGCTCATCAAATGACCTTTTCTTAGAATAGAAAAACAATATTATTGTTCAACTTGAAGAAAGAACATAGAAATTTGACTCCAAAAGCTTTTAAAAAACATATTTCTAGCTTTCATATTATCAAATAATATTTTGATAGTAAAAAATGGGTCATATTCATACCATCACTTTGCAAAATATTTCATAGATGATAAGACTATCATAACATATATGCAATTAATTTTATGTCACAAAACTAGTTAAAATCATTACAAATCTCTGATTATGGATAGAAAAGTGTTTACTCATAAAAGAAGATATTTTATGGCATTTACAACAATAAAACATGTGAGATCATGATTTTAATAAAAAAACCATTAATAACGGACATCAAGGTAATTTTTATGTCAATATTGAAATTAGCATCATAAAATTAGTAAATAAATCTTACTCTTTCTATCCTCTAATGAAAACTATATTTTTCTATAGATATTCAACCCGTATGCTAAAATGTTTCATAATTACCTTAATAAATGGTTCATTCTAGTAATCTAGAAAATTCATCAAATAGTGCCTCTTTGTCAAGACACTAAAGAGTGCAAGGACACTATAGTGTCCAAGTACAACACTAGTGTTAAGGAATATCTGGACAAAGGGTTTATTATACATGCATACATATGCATACATAATGCATATGCACATGCATACATACATACTTACATGCAGACACACACATACACACACATGCATACATATGCATACATAATGCACATGCATACATACATGCTTACATGCATACACACACATACACACACATACACACATACACACATACACACACATATATACACACAGATTTACACACACACATACACATGCATACACACACATATATACACACACATACACACATAGACACACACACACACATACATACATAGACACACACACATACACACATACACACTTACACACACACACACATACACACACACATAGACACATACACACTTACACACACACATCCACACACATTTACACATAGACATACACACATCCACAAACATTTACACACACACATACACATGCATATACACACATATATACACACATACACACATATATACATATGTATATATATATATATATATATATATATATATATGTATGTATATGTGTGTATATATACACACATATACACACATATATACACACATACACACATACACACACATATGCACATAGACACACACACACATACACACACATAGACACATGCACACACATATGCATAGACACACATAGAGACACATACATACACACATACACATACATGCATACATATGCATACATAATGCATATGCATACGTACATACTTACATGCATACACACACATACACACACACATACACATACACATGCATACATAATGCACATGCACATGCATACATACATGATTACATGCTTACACACATATACACACTCACATATACACCTACATACATATACACACATATACGTACTTACATATACATACACTCATATAGATACAAAAATATACACACATGCATATACACATATGCATCCATACACACATACACATGCATACACATACATATACACACACACATACATATACGTATATGCACATCAGGTCACATGCATACCTGCCCACAAACATACACACATACATAGACATGCATATATACATACGCATGCATACACAGTGCACACACACATGCATGCACATATACATATACATACACATACACATACACATACATATACACACACATACATATACATGCATACATATGTACACGTACATATATTGATTTCTAACCCATTTTGTTTTATATGTACAGATATTATGGATCCTAATAGAGAGAGAAAGACGAAACTCACTGTCATAAAAAGTCTTATGAGATCAAGAGTTCCGCTTGACAACTTAGGGATCATCATGCATGAGTACTCATAGATGCATGATGATGAGCTAGATTTTATGATCCAGATGCATGCTCAACGATCAAAGGCGGGTCTTCTGTGGCTGCACATGCAGGAAGAGAACTATCTGCTCATAGGTATGTTTTTTTTTCACAAGTTTTTTTTATGATATTATAACACATAGTTTTATTTATTTTTATCTATCTTATTTCAGGACACCTATACCACCTCCAGATCATGAGAGCAGA
The DNA here is from genome assembly GCA_020310875.1 of Ceratopteris richardii. Classification (NCBI taxonomy): domain Eukaryota; kingdom Viridiplantae; phylum Streptophyta; class Polypodiopsida; order Polypodiales; family Pteridaceae; genus Ceratopteris; species Ceratopteris richardii. The sequence goes on along the minus strand of CM035423.1, from coordinate 122,427,026 downwards.
GCACAGGTTCCAATGAGGACATGCATAGACACCCTATGACTGGAGTGTGATATAGAGCCAGATGGGAATATAGTGTATATAGGGAATGGATTGGCGCCTGTTTCAGAAGACACCCATTACTTCTTCATATACAAATGTTCCTACACATAATTCTCTTAGCCTACTTACAATTAGGCTCTCAAATCTTAACCATAGAAGCATTAACTATGGAATTAGAAATCTACAAAAGGATTCTTGAAATGATGAAGCACAGAAGGAGAACACAACAAAATATCGGGTGCAACATTTTCTTATATTCAGAAAACTTTAGATCTGAATGATGAGTGAGTCCTTCCTCACTTCTCAAGTGTCTAATGACTATTACACCTTCTAATTCTTCTCATCTCATGCTCTCATACTTTCCCCGACTTTCTACTGGTATATATAGGCATATATGTACAAGCTCATGACCATTACAAAGGTATATGTGAGCTAACTATAAGTTTGATGTACATATGTGTACAAGTCTTCATTTCTTGAATGTGTACTATCTTCAAGCTTCATAGGCTAATCTTTTCTTCAATCTTTGACTTCAATCCTTCATCCAAAACATCAATTGGTGATCTACTTGCACCAACATACCACTCGCCATGTTGACCATTTACTAGATTTCATGGAGGATGGATTAACGCCATCTAATGCAACTCCTAACTTTAGATTTTGTGGATTTTGTGCAAAATTAGGCCACGTAGAATCAATATGCTCAAAAGAAACACTATCTATTGGAATTATGATTATTCCATCAATACTTTTATGGTCATGTCCCCATGTCAAAAGCTTTGATAATTCAAGGCTTTGAAACATATGTCTAATCCGTGGAGCCAATGGAAAATATCTCAATACGTTTTTTGGGATTTTACTTTCTTTGTCCTTATATCAAGGAGATTGACATTTTGGACATGTCAAAGAGTCTTCATATTCACCTTTATGTAAAATACAATCATTAAGACATGCATGTATACATTGATAATCTATACCAAGATTGTTGATTATCTTCTTCATTTCATCATGTGAGGTAGAAAAAATACTCTGAGTTGATAAAAAATTTTCAGATAATAACCTATAAGTTCATGGGAAAAAGACATAATAAATATAAATGAATAAATAAATAAATAAATAAATAAATATATATATATATATATATATATATATATATATATATATATATATATATATATATATATATATATATATATATATATATATATATATATATATATATATATATGCATATGATTTTGTATATGTGTATGCTTATTTGTATGTGTATGTGGATGTGTATATGCATGTGCATGCGTATACATATGCGTATGTGTATATGTATGTACATGTGTATATGTGTTTTATATGTGTATATGTATGTATGTATATGTATGCATATGTGTGTGCATATATATATGTATGTGTACATATGTATATATGTGTATGTATGTATGAATGTATATGTATGTATGCATGTGTAGCTATGTATATTTGATTTCTTTTTTAATATTCATTGCACAATCCCCACTTTTGGTCTTTCCCTATTGATTGTTATTCACTGCTCCTAGTGGTCTTGATAGCTGCTCAAGTATCCTTTTGAAGATTCTGCAGCAATGGAATCATGGTGAAGTCTCTCCTCAAAGTTTTGGTTGTAGCTCTCTAGGACGGAGAGCCCATTAGGTGGTGGGCAACTCTTGAGCCTATAAAAGTCATATTGGTCAAAGTCAACCACATTCAAAGTCAAAGGTTCAAAGTCAAAGAAATCAAAGTGAATGTGTTCAAGGTCAAAGTCGACATGGGTAAAGTCAAAGCATTCAAAGTTCGAGTGTCAAGGTGCACGAGTAGTGCACAATCAATTTTTCACAAAGGTTGTATTTTGGAGAAAGTTGGATGCAGGTTGTAGAGCGTATTTCTGTAATTTCTAAGGTTCAAAGTGTTTTTAAAGAGGTTGGAAGGTTCAGGTGAACCCTCTCTTAGGTGCACATTTCAAGAATTAAAAGGAAAAAAGTGAAGGTATGTGATGCGGAAATGTACACAGAAGTGAAAGTGTGGCCCCCCAATTAAAATTTTGTTTAAGTCTAAAGTCATTACAACACAAAACACCGATTCATTGGCTGCCCACATTTGAAGCCAATCTTGGGACATCAAAGTGAGCACCAAGATACTCTAGCACTTAGGAGCGTACCTGAGCCGACACTCAACTCAAGGCAAGGAATTATTCTTGGTTAGACTAAGAAGGTTAGCATAGTCTACACTAGGAGAGGGAAGAGCAAGAGACATACAGGGAGTGTGCGACGCAGAGAAGGGAAGTGCAAGTGTGTAAGAAGTGTGCCTAGTTGTGTGTAGGGGAGTGCTAAACAAGGAAAACAAAGGTCATTGAAGCTGAGTGTGCGTCGACAAAAGGTGTCCATATCTTCCCCTATTGGAAGCTTGAGTGCAAGGTGTGCACAAGTGCAAGCTCTTGGAGAAGGTGGAGATCTGGTGCAGAGAAGGTCGGTGACAGCAAGAACCTTGGGTATTTTGTACTTTGTTGATTGTGCACTCTTTGGGATTTCGCACAGAGAGTATTTGGATTGTGTTGTACATCATTATTGTACATTTCTCCTTATAATAAATCTACAGAAGCTTCCGGTGTTTGTATCTTTCTTCTTATCTTTCTTCTTTCTCCTACAAACACTCAAGTCCCTCTCTACACAAGAATCCCCCAAAAAGTGGTTTAGATATCTATATGAAACTCTACACAAGGGATGGAAAATTGAGGGTAGGAGGGAGAGGGAAAGGAGGGCTGAGGGGGCTGAGCTTAATAGGGTATGGAGGGGTAAGGATGGGGCTGGTTAGAAGGCCAATGGAAGGGTAGGGAGTAGGGTTGTGGGCTTTGGAGAGGGTCAAAATGAGAAGATAATAAAGCTATAGAGGGTGCATATGGGAAAATGTGAAACATATGGTAAAATAAGGTGAGAATAGACCATGTGGCCCATGTGTGTAATGAAAAACACGTGATAAATGTGCTCAAAACATGTGGGTTTTGAAGCAAAGGGACAGAAAAGTTGCAGTTTTGGAAAAACTAACTCAAAAACTGAGTTCAAAGTGCCAAAAGACATGAAAATGACAGCAAGTTTGAAAAAAATGGCCATCCAAGGCACAATCTAGAGCCAAAAAAATTGGACCAAGAATAAATGAAAAAAGCTTTATATATATATATATATATATATATATATATATATATATATATATATATATATATATATATATATATATATATATATATATATATATATATATATATATATATATATATATATATATATATATATATATATATATATAGACTCATCCGTGTGGTAAGGCCAAAAAAAGAAATGAAAAAGTTAAAGAAAAAAGAAAATAAATAAATAAAATAATAAATCCATGAGGGGGGTTTCCACTTGGGGGGGGAAGGGGTCCGGTTCAGGGGGGAGGGGTCCACTTGTGGGGGGCAAGGGGCCAACTTGGGGGGCACTTGGGGGGTGTGGGGGGATTTGTTTTTAAATTTAAAAGGAAAAAAAGAAAATTAGCCATCGGGGGCCCTTTTTTGTTTTTGAAAATACCAAAAAATAGATAAAAAATACAAATAGAATCCAAAAAAATAAAATGCCCTGCATACATCAAGTTTTGTGATGGTAGGTACATGCAAGACATCCGTCAGACATCTTCCTTCTTCAAACATCTCCTTCCTCCTTGTCATCAAAAGCTATATCTCCAACATGGGAGATCTCATAGGGTTGTATCATCACTTGTTTCTACATGCCCTTTACCTTTGGAAGCATTTATATTAGTAACACAAGAAGCATTGCAACTCATATGGTTGGTACATCCACTATCAATAAGTGTTATATACTTTGCTTGAATTCCCAATCATGTGCATCATCAAGAGATTGGCATTTTTTGAACTTGTAGAAGAATAATTACCTTGTCTTTTGTATGACTCAGCTTGGTTATAGCTCCTTTGGTTTCCTCCTTCATAGAAATCTCTAGCAAGTTGGCAAAACTTGCCACATATGTAACATCCTTTGGCATCTTGATCCCTATTTTGTTGATGCCTTCCTCCTCTTCCTCTTATTCTTCTTCTACCTCTTTGGGATGAGGCGGCCTTGAGTGGCCTTGTCTTCCTCCAAACCTTACTTTGATCCTACCTTGTCCTTCTCTTCCTTTTCCCCTTTGATTACGTGTAGAAGAAACTTATGCATCCTTGCTTTTAATTGAACTTCCACCTGTGTTCATCTCTTTTGTGACCATGAGAGCAACTAAGTGCTCAAAACCGGGAAGATTATCCCTTACATATACTAAAGTGGTAAATGGTTTCCACTTCTCATCATCCCTCAAACTATTGAGAGTATAAGCCACAAGATTGTCATCATCTACATGGCTTCTAATGGATCCCAATGCATCTAACAATTCCTTGAACTTAAGTATGTAGTCATTTATGGTACTCCTTGAACTTTTCCTAAAGTTGTTGAGCTCATTCTTGATTTGGATCTTCCTTGCTTTGGTGCTTGTAGAATAAAACCTCTCAAGTGTCACCCATACCTTCATGCTTGAGTGTAAGTCTTGGATATGGCCGATCATGCTATTGATAATGTGTTAGGAAAGGATAACCCTCTTGTCTTTGCTACTTGACCTGACCCTCGACTAATGCTTCAATGTGTGTAAAATGCAAATGAGTCTCTATAGCTACCTTAATCCAAAGCTTCCCTTAGATGGACACCTTGCACACTTGAAAGTTTCAGTATAATAGCTCCCCTATGATGTGAGCTACCTCGAACAAGGTTTTGTTGATGAACTCTTCAACCACCAGCTCAAAGAGGCCTTCTTGTATGTATTGGATGTCTCCAAGTTTCCAAAATGCTCTGATACCACTCTTGGGGGATGTATCTCAACCCCTATGCAATGAATCATTAATGACCTCTAGAGGCACCCTTCTTTGACCTCTGCACACCAAAAATGCTCTTTCTCAGATCATTTGTAATTCATTAGCTCATATCTCAAGATTGGCTAAACAAAAAATAATAAGACTTGATATCTATAAAATAGACACTTCACTCTAACTATATCAGGTTAAAGTGCATCAAGCGTTGAGTACACAGAGAGAAATCACTTCTACAAATTCACTAAAATGATGAAGATGTAACAAAGAGCAATAAACAAAAATGAACTTGAAGAAATGTATCAAATTTTGTATGCTAATGAGCATATGATACAAGGGAAGTGTATTGGACTACTCATACATATGTTGAGCTCAAGGTATGCTCAATGGTGTAGCTCAATAGCTCTCTGAATGACTGACTCTAACCCATGATTAAAATCTTCTCTTTTTATGATCAACTTAGTGAGTTTGAATTTTGAATTTCACTCACCTAAAAGTGTTCCTACACTTTAGGGATGATTTGAATTGATTCCTTCTACCACATGAGTCATGGGTTCAGATCCCTAACTTCAAAAGATTTCATATTCTCTAGCTTTTATATTTATCCAAAGGTAAATACACTTACATCCATAAGAACGTGTTCATATGTGGTCCTCCATGTGGGATACATGAACTGATAAGTAGTCCTGAGTATTTTGCCAAGCATTTAGGCTTGTTAAATTTACCAATAGCTCCCCCTCAAGCATGAGATGCTTGAGTCTTTAGTCCTTCATGATTTCTTGCAAACCAATCATTGATTTGAACCTATTCAAATTGCTTCCATCCAATGCCTCTATCATCATACGCACATTGTTGATGTGTGGATACATATGAGAGTTGTATCTCCTTACTCATGATCTTTTCTCTCACATAATGGTAGTGAACTTCATTGTGTTTGGTCTTGGCATGATAGATAGGGTTAGCAGCAAGATGCAATGAGCTAATTTTGTCTCCAAATATGTGTGGTTTAGAAGTATATGTTCAACCCTAGATCTGAAATATAGGGTATTCATCCACATAGCTTCTTGAGTATCATTTACTAGTCCTCTGTATTCAGCTTGAGTTGATGAGAGAGCAACTATAGGTTGCTTCTTTGAAGACCATAAGATCAATTTTGTACCTACAAATGTGAAATACCTTGATGCTACCCTCCTATCATCTTTGGAACCTGCTCAATTTTCATCAAAAATTAGTTTGACATCTATATCAAATGTATAAGGGTAATATAGCCCTTCATTAGTTGTGCCCTTCAAATACTTTAGGAGTTTTTTAGCTACTTCCATGCGAGGCTTCCTTCGAGTGTGCATCAATTGACTTAGCACACTAACCCCATAGCATATATCTACTCTAGTAAGAGTAGCATAGTTCAAGCTTCCAACTAAGCTTTGGAAACTAATCACTTCTTCAATTAAATTACCTTCATGAGCACTTAGCTTATGATTTAAGTCCATGGGTGTAGCTCTAGCCTTTCTATTTTCCATTTTGAATTTGAAGAGCATATCTCCAATGTACTTTCTTTGAGTTAGGAACATACCTCTTCTTGTATATATACCACTGCCAAACCTAGGAAGTAAGTGAGTAAGCCAAGATCACTAATCTTGAACTCTTCTTTCATATGAGCTTTGATCCTCCTGATTCCATCTACATCATTATGTGTAATGGTTATATCATCCACATATACACAAAGTTATATAACCACTGAGTGATTCCTCTTTATGAAGAGGGAAGGATCTCCCTTGCTTACCATAAATCCTTTATCCTAGAAATAAGTGACTAATCTATGATTCCAAGCTCTAGGAGCTTGCTTCGGGCCACACAAAGCTTTTCTTAACTTGCATATATGTTTTGGATAAGAATTATCTTCAAAATCAGGAGATTGAGGCATGTATACCTCCTCTGAAATCCAACCATTTAGAAAAACATTTTTAACATGCATTTGATAGATAAATCTTGGAAGATGCTACACTCATAAGAACTCTAAGTGTGGGCATCTTTGCAACAAGTGAAAATGTGTCTTCATAATCAATACCTTGGGTTTGAGAAAAACCCTTAGCCACAAGCCTTGCTTTGTACCTCTTAATTCGTCCATCAAAATTCTTTTTTACCTTCGAAATCCATCTAGATCCAATGACCTTCATAGATGGTTTCTTAGGAACCGATTCCCAAGTCTGATTTTCTTGTAGGGCTTTAATTTCTTCTTCCATGGCATCTCTCCATTCTGGTTTCTTCTTGGCCTCTTCATATGTTGATGGTTCTTTTGAGTTTGTATCATAAGCAATATAAATGGAATGTTGAGTGACCAAGGAAGTGTCATAACCATACCTTTTTGGCTTCTTTTTCTCTTTAGTAGATCTCCTTATACTTTGTTGAGATGATTTTGCCACATCTCTCAACTCTTGCACTTTAGCTTTGCCTTTGGAGATCCAAGAATTGATTTTTCTTCTTGGAGTTTTCTGATCATCATCAAAATTACTTGAGTCTTTATGTGTATGCTCATTCCTCTCTGACAATGTCGGAAAATCTTCCTCTAGGTCATAGGGAAGTTTGATTTGCCTGCAGTTATCTTCAAACCAAGATTTGTTTTCATAAAAAACATCTCTACTAACAATGATACCTTTATTACTTGGAGTATATGGCCTATAACCTTTTTTAATAAGTTCATAGCCAATGAATACACATTTCTCTATCTTTGGATCCACCTTGCCTCTGATTTGTGATGCTATGTGTGCATATGCTATGCACCCAAAGATCCTACTATGATCAAGACTAGGTCTTCTTCCATTCCCTGATTCATATGGTTTCATCCCATCCAATGCTTTTGATGGGAGTCTATTGATTAGATAGGTGGTTTTGGACACAGCTTCTGCCCATAAGTAAGTGGGCAATTTCTTCTCATTTAACATTAACCTTGCAGCCTCCACTATGGTTACATGTCCTCCTTTTTGCCTTCTTCATTTTGCTCTGGAGTATATCTGGTTGTAATCTCTCTTTTGATTTCTCGCTCTTCTAGGTAAGTATCAAAGTCATGGGAGAAGTATTGTCCCCCTCCATCTGACCTTAATCTCTTCAAAGTCTTTCCTTTTTTAGTTTCAACAAGTGCTAGATATTCCTTGAAAAAAGAGAACACTTCATCTTTATGCTTCATAAAGTATAGTATTGTTCATTTGCTATAGTCATCAATGAAAGACATACAATACCTGGATCCAGAGATAGATGGCTCCCCGCTTGGCCCCCATACATCTATATGGACTAGCTCCAATAGGTATCCATGAATGTATCCCTTCTTTGTGAATGGTTGTCTCTGAGACTTGCCAAATTAACAAGCACTACATTTGTAAATCATGTGTTGCTTGGAGATATTTAGTGAACCACGCATACTTTAATCCCTACTGATTTGCTTGAGAGCCCTTTCACCTATATGAGCTAATCTCTTATGCCAAATTTCCAATTCTGATAATGTTTGACTACCATAATTGAACAGAGCAATGTTCCTCTTGGATCTCAAATGTAAACAGCCTACCTGGTTTTTCTCCCCTTGAAATCCTTTTGAATCCCTGATATGGATCGTCAAAAATGCTCCATTTTTGTAAATGTGACTTGCAATCCTTTCTCAACAATCTAACCAACACTTATGAGATTTTTGGTTATGGTTGGTTCATACAATTCCTTGCTCAATACGTTCATATTACCATTTGAAGTCTTTACATTGTCTATCTTCTCCACTGGATGCCTTGTGTCATCTCCTATTTGGACTTCATGTCTATTTCTTTGATCCTCCAAGTCTCAGAGTAGAGCTACATTCCTTGCTACATGATTTGAGCAACCTGAGTCTATATAGAATACATGTTCATCTACTTTACCTTGGTTCATGGTCATATTCATAAGAAGTAATGAGTCCTCTTGATTTTGATCATCTACATAGTTGTTTTAGTCTCTCCTTCTCTGTATCCTCCTTGATAATTATTGTTTTTGTATGAGTTGTTGTAGTAACCATTTTATTGTTGAATCTTCCTCTTGAGATTCAACCTCCTCTATTGTAGCCTCTTCCTCTTTGGTTTCTAGGATTCCTAAAACAATTCTCAGTAATACGATTAGTTAAGCCACATATGGCACATGGAGAGGAGCTTTGAGATCTCACCCTGACTTGTCTTCCTCCTCTGCCTCTTTCTCCTGAACCTCTAGCTCTTTGCTTGAGAGATACTACCTTCATGATGAGACTTTTGTCTCTTGTCTTTACCATCTTTTTTCTTGTACTTACCTTTATATATGATAGATGATTGATTACCTTTTGAGTTGTCTCCATTCTTCATAAGCTTTGCCTCATGTGTGAACAATTGACTCATGAGAGTGTTGAAATCACAAACTTGCATATCCATGGTTGTGGTGAAAGCTTCTCATTTGTCATCTACCTTTATTCCATTGATCACAACTTGCCTCACTATTGGCCCTTCATCAATGACTTCTCCAAGGCTCCCAAGTTGATGTGCTATGTCCTTCATTTTGGTGACAAAATCAATCACACTTTGCTTGGGCATCTTCTTGAGTGTAGTGAACTCCATCCATAGTTGGTTTTTTCTTGCCTTGATACTTGATGAGAAGAATGCTTCAAGATCATTCCAAGTCTCCTATGAAGTCTTGCAATTCTTGATGTGTGGAAGTAAAAAATAACAGATTGAGTTAAGAATGTATGACCTAGCTAGAGCATCCTTTGAGCACCATGTGGTTAACCTCTCTTGTTCTTCTTGATTTGGTTGTCCTTTGCTTCTGAGGATTGGTATCATCTCATCTCTAGAAATGTAGCCATAGAGGTTTCTCCCTTCAAGATCAGCTTCCATTCTAAGTGACCAAGATGATTAATTACCTCAATCCAATTTGTCTATTGAAAAAGTAAATCCATCTCCCATGTTAATTTGTTATTGCTCTGATACCACTATAAGGAGATGGTTGGTTATGATCCAGAGATGAGCTAGTGTTGCACAAAACCTACTCTACACCTGCCAAGTTGACTCCAAGGATGTGTCATAGACTCCTTTGGCATCACAATAATGCATTTACAACTACTAGTTACTTTGAAACATCATCCCCAAAAGTTGTACCAAAAGAGATATCTTGCATATACAAGTAATGAGAGAAACCTTTCTATTTTAGGAATGGTGGAGCTCAATATCTTACTCATAGCTCACAATCTGGTATGAATTGATGAGAGATCTTTTGCACACATCTAATTCAAGTGTATAGATAACTAAAGAAAGTTTTTTCATGAATTCAGAGGCACTATACATTGTGAAATGAGTTTCGCAACTCAAGGGGGTCGTCCTGACATTTTAGTAGCAAGATGATGTGTAGAAAAAGTTGACTTCATCAATTCATATATCAAGATTGGCTGAACCAAAAGTACGAAGACTTGATATGTAGATATTAGACCCTTCACTCTAACTATACCAAGTTAGTGTGCATCAAATGGTTGAGTACACACAAAGAAATCACTTTTGCAAAATCACTAAAATAATGAAGATGCAACAGAGAGTAGTATATAGAAATGAACTTGAAGAAATGTATCAAATTATGTATGCTAATGAATATATGATCCAAGGGAATTGTAGTGGACTACTCATACATATGTTGAGCTCAAGCTATGCGCAATGGTGTAGCTCAATAGCTCTCTCAATGATTGACTCTAACATATGACTGAAAGCTTCTCTTTTTATACTCAGCTTAGTGAATTTGAATTTTGAATTTCCCTCACCTAAAAGTGTTCCTAAAATTTGAGGTGATTTTAATTGATTCCCTCTACCACACGAGTCTTGGATTCAGCTCGATAACTTCATGAGATTCCATATTCTCTAGCTTTTACATTTATCCAAAGGTAAATACACCCAAGTTGGCAAGAAGGTGTTCACATGTGGTCCTCCATGTGAGTTACATGAATTGATAAGTAGTCCTGAATATTTAGCCAAGCATTTAAGCTTTCTAAATGTATCAACACATTTCACTTCGTTGGACTTATAGTAGACACCAAGATATTCTCGCAAAAACAAATTTCACTCCAAATGATTGTGCATACGAAGAGAAAGAATGTCATCAAGATGGGCTAGTTGAATGCTCAAAGTTGTTAGTCAAATAGAGGCCTCATTTCACTCCAACAAATTTTTCTCAGAGAATATATAGAGAATGAATATAAAAGTTGGTATACACTTAGAAAACTTTAAGGGATACCCAATGACACTAAAATCATAGCAAACATATAAACAGAGAAGGAGAACCATCCCTTACAACTCAAAGTAAAATAGTTCCAACAAAGCATACAAATAAAAAGAGATATCAATCTTCACTAAAATGAAGGTTTCTCCCAAAATACTCAAAGAATGTTGAAGAAAATGGATAAAATTAAAACATAATTCCATATTTATCCAATGAGACAAGAATTACATTAAATGGATACATGAGGATGGAGAATCAATGCTAATAACTGAGGGGTAGAGAGTTGCAACATTGCCTGCACACACACATAGATATGCCTACTCAAAGAACAAAACAAGCAATAAAGGGGCTAGCTTAAGCAAGGTGCTTGCCTATTACAACTCTAGAACTTAGTGCTCACTCTAAATAACTAACACTCCAAGACGATGACTCAAAATAAGTCAGGGCACATGCTACTTTTATAGTGAGAAGTGTGCACCTAAAATCTAGGAACTTCCTTTCCAAATCAGCCTCCTAAATTGGAGGACTTAGTTGACATGACATGAGAAGTGGTTGATTGACTTTTCTTGATGGAATATCATGGCTTTTGGCTTCCTTACATTTCTCCCTATGCTCATGATTGATTTCCCATGAATTTTTTGCTTGAAGCTTGACTTTTAACACATAAATACATACATACATAGATACATACATACATACATATCATACATACGTACATAGATACATACATACATCCTCAGATACTTATATACGTTCATATTCAAAATTCTCAATGAGGAGAACTGAGTAGATATTGGATGTTGATGTTTGGTTCAGATAATGAGCAGAACCTACCTTTTTATTGTTGAAGACTTTAGTTCACTTCTTAAGATTCAAAGTGATGCAATAAAACATCCTACGTACTTTGGAAAGTCATGGAGAAAAATTGATCGAAAAACATGTTTTGCACATGAGTTAGTTCATGAAGCTTTCTATTGTTGGTTGGCATATGCACCTTCAAATGCTCAATTCTCCAAGCCTGACTTCAACAGGTGGTTATCCCCCCTTTTTAGGAATGTGTAGAGAATGACCCAAAGAGATAAAATGATTGGTTTCTCACAAAGTATGAATCTAAATGATACAAAATTGTACACACATAAGTTAGAGACTAATACCTTTCCAATGTACCCTTAGTCATAAATATTTTTCTTCTAAGGAGTGAGAAACAATCTCTACAAGTCTGTTGACTTTGGAGAATATGATGAAGAGAAATGAGCAACAAGCAAGATGGAGATGAAGGTGATTGTGTATTCATCTACCTATAGTACAAGTCCTTTTAAGTCTTTACATAGACTTATTGGAGTCTTTACATGGATTCTCATGATTCCTGGCATCCATTTGAATTCAAACATCCTCACGGGCCAAGCAGTTGTGACTAAGTCCTCTTTTCCTATAATCTAGAAAATAGAGAATAAAGTTCAAAAAATGATTTTGGTAATTGGTTGAATACCAACCTCAAACTCGTGGATTTTAGGTCTCCCATTTTTATCCCTTTAACAAGAATAAAAATCTAGAATCAATAAATAGTTATGGATTCTTAGAAAGAAATTCTCATGAACTACCCTAACACCACGGTTCACTTCATGAATGAATTTTGGTCTAGAACAAATTCTTCTCAAGCATGATAAAAGCTTGATTGTTCTAACAAATCCCCCTCAAGCTAAAAAATGCTTGTGCCTTCAATCCTTGATTATTTGAATACTTGCAATTGATTTAAATATGGAAAGCTTCACTCCATCAAGAGCTTTGGTCATCACATTTGCTACTTGTAATTTTTTTTGGAATAGATGAAACATAAATTTCCTTTGCCAAGAGTTTCTCCTTGATGAAGTGGTAATGAACCTCTATATGTTTGGTTATTGCAGCATAAACGATATTCGCTACTGAATGCATTGAGCTTATTTTGTCTCCAAATATGTGAGGTTTAGAACTCACAAGTCCCAAGTCTGCATATAACTCCTTTAACCAAATAGAAATGCTAGAAACCCTGATGTACTTTTCCTATTATCCTTGGATCTTTCCCAATCTATATTTGAGTACAATTTAAGGTCCAAATTTGATGTATTAGAGTAGAATATACATTCGTTAATAGTTCCTTTGAGACTCTTGAGTACTCTCTTACTTGCATCCATATGTGGCTTCCTTGGAGAGTGCATGAATTGACTAAGCACTCCTACACTATAGGAAATGTGTGCCCTTGTATGTGTAGCATATATTAGGCTACCTACAAGACTTTGATACACTTTTATATCTTCAATCTGTTCACCTTCAAAAAACACCAAGTTTATGATTCATCTCCATATGTGTTCCTATAAGGTTACATTATCCATTTTGAATTTGAGAAGTAGATCCGAAATATACCTTCTTTGAGTTAATTATATCTCTTGATCTGTATAGATGACTTGCATACCTAAGAAGAGTGTGAGTTCCCCAAGATCACTGAGCTTGAATTCTTCTTGCATATGCTTTTTCATCCTTTCTATTACATTCATATAATTACCTATCATAATTATGTCAACGTAAATAGATAACTTCATTATGAACCTTCTTGATGAAAAATGAAGGATCTTCATTGCTTGATTTGAATCCTTAATCTTGTAAATAAGTCAGCAATCTATAAATCCAAGCTATAGGGGCTTGCTTTAAACCACTAATATCTTTCTTAGGTTTACATGCATAAGTAGAATAATTAGGTTTTTTAAATCCTAGGGTTTGTGACATATATATCTCCTCACTTATCCAACCATTTAGAAAAGAATTATTCACATCAAGTTGAAGTAGCTTCCAATTCTTTGCAGCTACAATACTAAGCAAGGTCTTGCATATCTTGAGGGTTCCTCTGAAACTAAGTCTTTGGTCAAATAGATGGTATGTTTGGTTACAAAACTCGATTCATAACCATACCTTGCAAGTTGCATTCTTTCCCTTGTTGATCTTCTATAAGTGTGTCTGGAGCATTCTCCACGTTCTTGCATTTTAGCCTTCCCTCTTGATTTCCAAAACTTGTAGACTCTTTTCTTATCATCCTTTTCATCCTCTAATTCACTTCTAGAGTCTTTCACTTGTGCGTCATGCTTGGTATCTAGTGGATGAATATTGAATCAAGATCATAGGATACTTTTACCTTCTCTTTATCTTCTTCATACCATGACCTATGTTCTTCATATACAACATCCCTGCTTGTTGTGGATTGCTCTGTGTTTGGATTGTAGAATCTATAGCCCATTCATGTTGAGGCATAGCCAATGTTGGTTTCTATTTCATCCAATATCCTTCTAATCTGTGAAGGTACATGCACATATGCTAGACAAAAAAGAACTTTTCAATGACTTACACTTGGCTTCTTGCCGTTCCAAGCTTCATAGGGAGTCATACCTTGAAGAGATTTGGATGGGAGTCTATTGAAAAAATACATTGTACTAGATATCTCTTCTGCCCAAAGATAATGTGTTAGCTTCTTTTCTTCAAGCATAGTCCTCACTAATCCAACTAGGGATTTGTTCCTCCTTTCTCCAACACCACTTTGTTGAGGAGAGTACTGAGTGGTGGCTTCTCTTTTCATACCTTAATTCTCCAAGTACTCATCAAAATCTTTGGAGAAGTTTCTCCACCTCCATAAGATTTGAGCTTCTTTAATGATCTTTTTTTATAGTTTTCCACATGTGCTAGATACTTCTTGAAGCAATCAAACACTTCACTCCTAATTTTCATAAAGTATAGAATTGTCCATCTATTATGATCATCATCAAATATGATCATCATCAAAGGATACATAATACCTTGAGCCTATTAATGAAGGTTGTTCACTTGGTCCCCACACACCTATGTGTACTAAATCCAAGGGATTGTTGTGGATGCATGTCTTTTGGTTGAAAGGTTGCCTTGGTGACTTCCCGATTTGACAAGCATCACTTCTATTGATCATGTGTTGCTTTAATATTTTTGGCAACCCTAGAACACTTTGATCCTTGCATATATCCTTCAAAGTTCTTTCATTTACATGAGAAAATCTCTTATGCCACACTTCTAGCTCAATAAGGGTTGGTGACCCAAAGTTGAATATAACTATATATTTGGTTTCTCCCACTTCAAATGTGAAGAGTCTACCATACTTCTTACCTCTGACTATCTTCTTAAAGCCTTGGCATGGATCTTCCACATAAGCTCCATGTTGGGTGAACCTAACTTGTAAGCCCTTTTCAACTATTTGGCCTACACTTATTTGGTTTTTAGTCATAGGGGGTACATAGAGAACCTTACTCAGAATGTTTGATCTATAATTGGGGGCTTTGAAATTGCCAATCCTTTCCAATTGTGTTTGGTGACATTGCCTATTTTGGGTTCCTCCAAGTCGAATCAAAGAGCAAAATTCCTTGCAACATGCTTTGAACAACCAAAATCTATGTAGAACAAATGCTCATATTCTTTACCTTATTTATGAATCAAGTTCATTAGGAGTAATGAATCTTCATGGGATTGATCCTCTGAGTAATTGTTGCATTCCCATTTGTTATCATTTCGATTGTTGTTATTGTAGTTTTGTGCACCTTTGCCTCTTGTGTTGCCAAATCCACTTCTTTGTCCTCCTTTCTGTGTTCTTCCATTGGACCAACAATTATGAGTGTTTTGACTGGTCTTGTTATAGATGGCACAAGGTTGAATTTCGTATCCTTTTGTCTTGCCCTCCTTTTCTCCTTCCTTCTTCCCTTTCCACTTTCTCTTGCTTACATAGTCAGCTTGAGGAATTTCTTCATTGTCATCCTCATTCTTCTTTCCTTTATTCTTCTTATCCTTCTTATTTGCATAAAGAACATTAGTAGAGTTAAGTTTCTAAGATTTACCTTCCTCCAAGTGGTTGTTGGCCTCTTGATTGAAGAGTTTTCCAAGAAAAATGTTGAACTTAGGTGTCTTCACATCCATGATAAGATCATAAGCAGTTGTAAATGATTGCCATTGCTTGTCAATACTAATACCATTTACGATGTGCCTCATGATAGCTTCTTCTTCAATCAATTCTCCAGTTGAAGCTGATTGATATGAAACCACCTTGACTTTAGTGACAAAGTGAGTCATTTTTTCGATTTGGTGTCTTCTTCATTTGGTTGAACTCATTCCACAAGTGAATCTTCCAAGTTTTGGTGCAAGCAGAGAAGAATGTCCCAAGTGCATCCTAGATTTCTTGTGATTTTTTGCAACTTCTAATGTGTGGAAGTGGGAAATTAGAGATAAATTTTAAGATATAAGAGTTGGCTTGAGCATCTCTTGTACACCATAATGTGAGCTTTTTTCTCTTCTTGTGTAGGTCCTCCTTTGGATCTTGTAGTACGCATAACTTCATCATTTGCTACAATTCCGTAAAGATTCCTAGCTTGTAAGTAAGCTTGCATTCTGATTTTCCAACTAGCATATTTGTTGTTGATATATTCTGGTAGTGATGTGTATGAACACACTTAGGACCATCGGGGCATTTTTTTCCCTCTTTAGGAGGTTTTGTCCCTAGGCTTGTATATATGCCTATACCCTAATGGGTTACTTATCTTTGTACATTCAATTGGTAATATATTCAGTATTGTGTATTGTGCTCCAAGCTACTTCTTCTTCCTTGTGCTATTCGCATGCTTCTTCAAACCTCAAACTCCAACAATTGGTATCAGAGTAGGTCATTGCTTCATCTAGGTCATCATCAACACCGCTCTGCTCACAATCTCAGAACCACATGAAAATTGGTGAGCATAGTGAGGGTGATTATGAATTCAAAACTACTTCACTTTGTGGTGTCAAAATCACAACTTGAGCTCATCTTGGCCTCCAAACATACTATGGTAATGTTTATGCAGGCAATTTCATCCTTTTGTGCCAAACATATATACAAGTTTCCATTTGCTAGTACAAGCACCTCAAAGTCTGCTACAGATCTAGCAAAGCTTGATAGGGTAGTTCTATTCAAATTTTCAAGATACTATCATTTTTTTGCATCAGGTTACTCTTTAGTCAATGGCCATGGCTTAAAGCAATGATGTATTTTGTATGTTGGCTGCTGAGGATAGATTGGATGATAATGATTACCCATTATGAGCATATAGGATGGGTCATGTATTGGAAGCAAAATGAATGTGGAATATTGTTCAAGATTCTCCAACTATGTCACATGCAAAGCTTTGGCATGCACCCTTTCGTCATCTAAATTTTGCTAGTTTGCTATGCCTATAGAAATTTGAAATGGTGTCCCCTTTGCCCAAACTTGACTCACCAGGTAAACATTTCTATGAAGGTTGTATTTTGCGCAAAATGCAACATTGCTCCTTCCCAAAAGATGGTTCATTTTGAGCTACTCAGAAATTGTGGCTTGTTCACAATGATGTCTATGGTCCTTTGCAGACACCTGGTTTTGGGAACTACCTTTACTTCATGACTTTAATTGATGATTTTTCCAGATATGCATGGGCATGTCCATTGATCAAATAGCTTATGTGCTCCAAATAGTTTCTAGTTTTGGTTGAAAATATGTCAGCATGTAAAATGGGCACCCTCTATTCTCACTAAGGGGGTGAATTATCTAAGTCTGAAGTGTTTATGTGCTTCAAATAGTTTCTGGTTTTGGTTGAAAATATGTCACCATGTAAAATGGGCACCCTCTATTCTCATTGAGGGGGCAAATTTATGTCTTGATTTTAATGCATTTCTGGTTGAACTTGGGATAAAACATTAATGCATAGTGCCCTATACACCTCAAAAAACTGGAGTTGTTGAAAAGAAGAACATGTCACTCATGGAGATGGCGAGGTGTATGGTCAAAACTCTAGCTTTACCACATACCTTATGGCTTGTGGCTGTTATGTGTGGACCATATGTGTTGACGACATGATTGCTCCTACTTCATCTACATTTGTATCCACATGAGTGCATCTCCATTTTGTATCCAGGAGGCACTCCATTTCTAGTCTATTTCCATTTTATATTGTATTTCCTTTGTATTTGGGTACCTTGCCATGTGCTTCTACCAGTTGTATTCATTCTCCTTTCAGGAGACTTATCCCACATATGATGTACTTTTGAGAGCCCCTTCCAAATCTATATAAGGAGGGCCTCTCCCCTCATTTGTACTTGGTTAAAAGCTTGAGGCGCGTACTCCATGCTCTTGGCAAGCTCATTTCTAATCCACATGAGTTTACCCATTTCATGGTCTACTCATCTTGTGTCTCACACATTCTTTGTTTTGTGAGAGTACTTTACTTTCCATTTTGCTTCCGTGTGTGTACTCTCCACATGGTATCAGAGCGCTAGGTGGAGGCCTTGGTGGTGCTTTTGGTCGTCACTTTGGTGGTGGTGGTGCTTGAATGGTGGTGGTTGTGCTTCCTCCTCATTGAGAGAGGATTTTGCCATCAATTTTCTCTTTTTGGGCCTCATTTTTCCCATTTGCCCACCCTCTCACCCCTTATTATTTAGCATTTTCCCACTCTTTATCCATATTTACCAACCCTCCCACCCCTGCTCTTCAGTTTTGGAGCTGAAGTTCATCATTTATTGGTGTTTATAAGCATTTTCTTCTGAGTATTCATTAGTGTGGCACTATTGAGGACTCGTTTGTTTTTCCAATATTTTAAGTTTCGTAAGCTTTTATCAAGACTGTTCACATCATAATCGGTACCCTTGTATGTTTATTACAAAATCATTTCATATCTAATCGGAACATTGTTGGTTTACTATCGTGTATCGTATTGATAAGCCTATACTATCCTCTAATTAATTGTTCCAAGATCAGTGGTTCGCCACAACCTGATCTGGGAGAATCTGGGTACCCACAAATACCTGCTTACAAGAGCCCAACTTGAAGCAGGAAACAAGAACTAAACCTGTCAATAAAGGGTTTCTGCATCGCTGCTATTAACGACACCATCGTCTACGCTGCCAGAAGGAAGGAGGTCCGGAAACTTTAAAAGAAGTTTCTGAGAAGCCTCCTTGCTTACCATTTGAATGTGCTTCTGAACAGATGTTGAAGAAGGAGACGGCATCTCAGTGCTTGCATCTGCGGATTTCATGATTCAAACCTCAGAATCTGACGAAGAGCTGAACAAGCAGTGTTAATCCTCACACGCCTTCTGAGGAGGTAGGCGGCGACAAAGGGAGCTAAGAAACTTCTGTTCGTGAGAGTGGAGACATGAGCAGAGGCATTCTGCACCTCTTCAAGTGCTATGGGCAGGCATTGTAGAGGAAAGACATATGGGTGCATAGAACTTTCGTGGATCCAACTGAGCAAGAAAGTTACAGGGAGAACTTCTCTTCACAAAGAACCTGAAGCGGCTAGTGTTACAGAGAGAGAGACAACAAGATTATCCATTTGTGCTTTGCTTCTCCAGCTCTGAGCACAAGCATTAGCAGAATCAGCTCTCAGACGACAACTACTCATTAGAAAGAGAGGGGAGAGAACGAGAAAGCCCTCTTCGCTGTCCTATCCATCAGCCTTTGGCATGTGGAAGCTCGACTATAAGGGGCAGAGCGTGAGATTGCAGCTGTCCATAATTGCTATATATATATTTTTTTGTCACAACTCACTATTTGCACTGCCACCTGACAAACTTCATGTGGTACGCGCAATGATGTGGGCAGTGGAAGCAAACAATCAAGCTTAGAACCTACAATGCTTCAACTCCTAACCAAAGCAAGCACAAGAGAGAATGGTAATGCTACCTCTGAGAAACACTTGATTCATCCCCCTTCGACACAACAGGACCGACCTTCTAGAAGCACAGGGAGCATAGCATATGTGTAGTCATTGCATATGATATCATCAATGATGTCATCATATAGCTAAACGGCTTGCTAGAATCTGATCACCCCAAATTACGTTGTCAATAGCTCAGTTTGTTCGTCCTGTAAAGTATGTTGGTATTTTACAGGTGGCCATATTTATTTTATAGAGGTGGCCATGTTGACATTAATATCGCTAGAGAATACAATCGGACTTAGCATTTGATTGGCTACGAGATTTGTTCTAGATAGCAGGCATCTCCAACCAAATCTCTTTCATCATGTTTATCGTGGATTCATGTGATTATGTGTCATTCACTGTATCTCGACAGGATTTTTAGCTCTCTCAATGTGAATCATTTGGCATTTGAAGTACTCAAGTACCCCATTTGCAAGACAATTTGTATCTTTCTCCAAGACCCAACTATCACTAGTTGGTGCACTTTGGCACTAAGTGCCCCATCTTTGTACATCAAGAATATAAGAAGAAGAATCTTTTGTTTGTGCAGGTGTGGGTTGAAAGCTAGTCTATGCACACCCACCACACTCTCTCCAAGTGTCTAAGCCTCTTCTAAGGCTCCATTGGTGTGCAATAGGCTACTCTAAGCCCTCCTCTCACGTCGACATATCTTGGTGTTGTACAAGTGCAGGGCTACTCTAAGCCCCCCCTCCCCAAGCATTTTAAGTGTGGTATCCAATTGTTCATTTCAAGCTTTGCAATTATTTTCAAGCAGAATTTTTGGCAAGTATCTTTGATACTGTTTCTAAACACTTTATCCTCAAAGTTTTGTAATGACCAAAAGTGAAGGTAGCTCATTATCAATGGCTAACTTCTTACCCTCTTTCACCCCTATTTTTATGCCTAAGGATGAATGCCTCAATGGACAAAATTACAATCTATGGAAAGATGTCATGCGCACATATCTCTATATGAATCTCCTTCATGAGGTAGTAGATGGGTCAGACCCGGAACCCAAGAGGGATACCAACTTAGACAATTGGCATGTGTGGAATGTCAAGGACAAAGGAGCTTTAGGTCAGCTGTTACTTGCCTGCGACGAACTGACAAAAGGGCATATCACGGTCTGTAAGACGTCCAAGCACGCTTGGGATACATTATCCCCTTTGTATGAAGACAAAACCCCTTCGAAAATATATGCATTAGAGGCGTAGTTTCATAATTTGACCATTCGGCCACACAACACAATTACCAAGGTCATAGCCCAATTTGAGGACTACCAGTGTAGGTAGATTTCTAGTGAAGACATGACCATTAGGCTTCTTAACAAGTTACCTAAGTCGTACGAGACATTTATCACAACTTTATATAATCACGGCCAAGTCTTATCTTGGGAAGAGGTTCGTCGACTATTGCTCCTTCACGACTCTTGAGCCAAATCGACTTCCTCACAAGAGTCTGCCATGAAGGCCAAAGGGCCCTTCAATAAGGGCAAAACCACAAGTCATCATGCTAGCAATGGATCTAAGCAAGGACCGCATAATTCATCGAAGAAGTTCACCTGTAATTTTTGTGGAAAATCAGGACACTTAGAAAAGTTTTGCTATAAAAAGAAATAGTCATCAAAGGCTTCTACGTCTAGGCAAGCATCCAAAGGATCCCAACATAGATCCTATTGCTCCAGTGAGGAACTCTTCATCTCCACAGAAGCCAATGCCCTAGTTACTTCTAGCTCCCCGCATGAGTGGATCTTTGATAGCGGAGCTACCTCCCATATGTGCAAAGACAAGGACTCCTTTCAAGAACTCGAAGAGCACACGGGAGAATTCTATCTTGGCAACAACAAAAGCTTACCCATCAAAAGAAAAGGGAAAGTTCAAATTACCAACAATCAGGGTGAATGCAAGTCTTTATCCAATGTTCTGTTTGTTCCAAATTTATGTATGAATCTACTTTCCGTCAAGGCCATTACAGATCAGGACAAACAAGTATGGTTTGATAACACCTCAGTTAAGGTATTTGATCCCCATACAAAGGATTTCATTGCTCAAGGTATTGAAGAAAAGGGCCTCTAAAAACTATCTTGCTTTGTATCCAAAGAATCAACCTCAAAGTTTGTGGCACCAAAGATTTGGCCACACTTCTTACGTATCAAAAATCTCTTCATCCCAACTTGTGAAGGGATTGCCAAAGATAGGGAAACTTACTGATGTCTGCCAAGCTTGCACCCAAGGCAAGCAACATAGGGCCCCAGTTCCCAAGGAAGCTTCAACACGAGCGAGGAACCCTCTAGCCCTTATCCACATGGACTTATGTGGACCAATGAACACCCCATCCTTGAGTGGATCCCTCTGCTTTTATCTTCTATTAGATGAACACTCACGCTATATCTGGGTGTATTTTTTGAAGTCAAAGCTAGACACATTCTCTCAGTTTCAAACTTGGATCAAGGAAGTTGAGAATGAAGCTTCGACTAAATTTAAAACCATCAGATCAGATGGAGGTGGTGAGTTTATCAATCATGACTTTGATAACTTTCTCAACCATAAAGGGATCAAAAGACAAATCACTCAGCCTCATACTCCATCAAAGAATGGAGTTGCTGAAAGAAAGATACGTAGTGTGATGGAAATGGCAAGAACTATGCTTCATCACAAGGATCTACCCTACAAGTTCTGGGCAGAAGCCGTGCATACTGCCGTTCACATTCTTAATCAAGGATTTACAAGTGCATTACACAACAAAATGCCCTTCGAAGCATACTATGGAAGAAAACCAAATGTGAATTATTTTCGAGTCTTTGGTAGTGAAGCTTTTGTCCATGTACCAAAAGAAGATAGAAATAAGTTACAATCAAAGTCCAAGAAACACATATTCGTAGGATACAGTGACCAATCAAGGGCATACCGTCTATATGATATGGGAAACCACTCTATCACCATTTCGATGGATGTGATCTTCAATGAAGCTTCCTCATACTCGAGAAAAGATTCAAGTACAAGTCTTAGTCCACCTATCTACACTTCAGAGGGAGACTCAGTATTTCCAAACTCCAACTCACAAGCAAGTACTTCAAGTCATCCAAGAAGATCTCAAAGACTTATTGACAAGAGACAGTGAGAACATAGTCATTATGTCAATTACGCCTTAATGCATCAGATTCAATAAATACCAGAACCATCTAATTACAAAGAAGATCAAGGACAACCTGAGTGGGAAGAAGCTATGCAAGTAGAAATGGATGCAATCGAGAAGAGCAAAACTTGGAATCTTGTACCTAAGCCCACAAATCATCAAGTCATAGGAGTTAAGTTTTTATAAAGTTAAGTACAAGTTAGATGGCACATTAGACAAGTACAAAACAAGATTGGTAGCTAAGGGATACAAGCAACAACATGGCATTGACTATGATGAAACCTTTGCTCCTATTGCAAGATTCACAACCATAATAATCATCTTAGCACTAAGTGCTCACTTTAAGTGGCCCATTTACCAGCTGGACGTCAAAAGTGCATTGCTCAATGGAGATCTTCAAGAAGAAGTATATGTTGAACAAACTGAAGGATTCAAGATCAAAGGAAAGGCAGATCGAGTGTACAAACTTCACAAAGCACTTTATGGACTCAAGCAAGCTCCTAGGGCCTGGTATGAAAAGATTCACAAGTTCTTTGAAGACAAGGGATTTCACAGAAGCAATGCTGATGCTAATCTCTATATCTATCAAAAGGAGTCTTTAGTAGCCATCATCATTCTCTATGTAGATGAATTGATCTTGATAGGCTCAGGCAAAGAATGCATCCAGTTTATCATCACACAGCTTCATCTAGAGTACTCTATGACAGATCTTGGATTACTACACTACTTCTTGGGTATGGAAGTTTGCCAAACAAAAGAAGATATATTCCTATCACAGAAGAAGTACTGCTCTGATCTACTTCCAGATATAACATGGACCAGCGTCGCTCAGTTTCTACACCACTTGATCCAAACATC
This sequence comes from Ceratopteris richardii, assembly GCA_020310875.1. Classification (NCBI taxonomy): domain Eukaryota; kingdom Viridiplantae; phylum Streptophyta; class Polypodiopsida; order Polypodiales; family Pteridaceae; genus Ceratopteris; species Ceratopteris richardii. The sequence goes on along the minus strand of CM035423.1, from coordinate 122,403,123 downwards.
AAGCTTACACTGGAGGACTCCTCATCACTTGTGGATGTGCATACCTATCGACTGCTTGTTGGCTCATTACTCTATCTTGCCAACACTAGACCAGATATTGCTTGTGCAGTTGATATACTGAGTCAGTTTGCACATCAGCCTCGTCAGACTCATTGGAATGCTGCTCATAGACTACTTCGATACCTTGCCCTCACCCTAAATCATGGTCTTTGGTATAGAGGGGGCATCCAACTCACCGGATATTCAGATTCTGATTGGGTTGGTGATCCAGATTCTCGACGGTCTACTTCTGGGTATATATTCTTGCTTGGCTCAGGACCTATCTCTTGGGCAAGTAATAAGCAGCCTACAATTGCTCTATCATCCACAGAGGCCGAGTATTGAGCATCCAGCATTGTAGCATGTGAGGCCATCTGGCTTTGACGTTTATTATCCGACATTGGTTTTTTAAAGGATACTCTGACATCTATTCACATGGACAGCCAGTCAGCCTTGGACATCACCAAGAATCGAGTGTTCCAAGCTCCGATGAAACACATCGAGATCCAGAACCACTTCATCCACAAGAAGCTCATATCTCACGAAATTACTCTGGAGTAGTGTACCTCTCAAGAGAACCTCGCGGACATGTTCACGAAGGCTCTACCTCTGGTTCCGCTTCAGCATTTGGTGGACCTCTGCAGCATTCAACCGCTCCAAAATGGAAGTGCAGAGGGGGTGTTGACGACATGATTGCTCCTACTTCATCTACATTTGTATCCGCATGAGTGCATCTCCATTTTGTATCCAGGAGGCACTCCATTTCTAGTCTATTTCCATTTTATATTGTATTTCCTTTGTATTTAGGTACCTTGCCATGTGCTTCTACCAGTTGTATTCATTCTCCTTTCAGAAGACTTGTCCCATATATGATGTACTTTTGAGATCCCCTTCCAAATCTATATAAGGAGGGCCTCTCCCCTCATTTGTACTTGGTTAGAAGCTTGAGGAGCCTATTCCATGCTCTTGGCAAGCTCATTTCTAATCCACATGAGTTTACCCATTTCATGGTCTACTCATTTTGTGTCTCACACATGCTTTGTTTTGTGAGATTACTTTACTTTTCATTTTGCTTTTGTGTGTGTACTCTCTACAATATGTACTTAACAATTGTCCCACTAAAGCATTGTATTCAATCACTCCATATGAGGCTTTTTATGGTCACAAGCCATCTGTTGCTCATATGTGTGTCTTTGGTTGTCTAGCCTATGCATTAGTGCCTAAACAATAATGCAAGAAATCGGATGATAAAGCACTGAAATGTATTTTTTTTGGGTATAGTTATGAACACAAAGTTCTAAATGCATTTTGGTTAGTCGTGATGTTTTTGTGGAAGATTCTATTCAACCCTTACTTTCATGTATTAAGGTGACATCAGATAGCTCCAAAGATGTATATGACACTTTTCTCCCGATGAGAGTTCTTACTGTAGTCATCCTTGCTACAGGGTTGAAAGTCTCCTCGAATTGAATGTCATAGGTTTGTGCAAAAGCCTTGGCAATGAGCCTTGCTTTATACCTAGATATGTTTCCATCTAAATTTTTCTTCACCTTGTATACCCATTTGTTGCTGATAACCTTCATGTCCTTGATTTTAGGCACCAATCACCATGTGTGGTTCTCCTTGAGTGCTTTTATCTCTTTGTTCATGGCTTGGTCCCATTCTTCATACTTGCTTGCATATTTTTACAGGTGAATAGTCAAGTACCGGTTCAAATTAAGCAATTTTGTAGCCTTTATAGGTTCTAGATGATGATACAAATCATCCCATTTTTTATGCTGATTTACATGATGCACGTGTTGACGAGAGGACTGATATAGAGGAGGCAAAAACTATGCCCAAATGGCTGATGCATACCTTGTGAGATAGCAAATTAGATGCAACTTTGTCATATCATACCCGTCTTGGCTTTGATAGTGCTTCTTTTGCATCAGATTGCTATACAATGGCTTCCTCTAGTCTCTTTGATGAGAATGAGCCTATTTCTTTTGATGAAGCACAAAATTTAGAAAATTGGATGGATGCTTTGCAATCAAAATATGATGCTATTATCAAGAATGGTACCTGGACTTTATGTGATTTGCCTCTTGAATTTATGTAGATTTACGTGTATATGTAGTAGATGTATCTAATTTTAATTTTACATATCTAGCTGAATATATTTGTGTGTGTATAATTTATATACATTTATTTGTATAAGTAGTGGATGTATTTATTTTTAATTTATGTACATAAATGAATTTCTTTTATATATGTATGTATGCATGTTTATGTGTATGTATTTTTGTGTGTATGTATGTATGTATGTATGTATGTATGTATGTATGTATTTATGTATGTATGTATGTATCCATGTATGCATGTATGCATGTTTGTATGCAGGTATGTATGTGTTGATATATTTTGGTAGTGATTTGTGTGAAAACACTTAGGATCATTGGGTTATTTTTTTCATCTATAGGTGTTTTTCCCCCCGAGTGTCGATAACCCTTATGGATCACTTATCTTTGTCCATTCACTTGGTAATACATTCAGTATTGTGTCAAGCTTGTTCTTCTGCCTTGTGCTATTTGTCTGCTTTCGTGGACCTAGAACTCCAACGAATGGTAACAAATCAGGTCCTAGTTTCTCTAAGATGTTGTCAACATACCCTTGGTCACAATATGAATTTGCAATGCTAAAAGTGGTGATGTATTATGTATGCTAGGTAATGAGGGAAAGTAGTATGGTACCTGTTGTGGGCATACATTATGCTATCATGATTGTGATATTTTGTAGTATGTTGAAAAATGTCCTATTAAATCTACAGCTAAAGTTATTGAAGATGGTGTAGATGGTATTGAAGATGATGATCTTTAATTTCCTTATCATGCTGCAGTTCCTATTCCACTTGTTGTAGAGAAACTTGTTGGAATACCAAATATACACATGAACATGCATTGACATCTCTTTCTGTCAAATGTGCCAATATCCCTCACATTTTCTGATGCGAGATGGTAAAAGATGTTTGAGATACTTTTACAACATTATATTAGGCAATGTGTATGTGTATGTGCAATTTAGGTCTATGTCTATGTGTACATCTATGTGTACATCTATGTGTATGTGTATGTTGTGTATGTCTATGCCTATGTGTATGTACATGGGTATCTGTATGATTATGCATGTGTATGTGTATGTATGTGTATGTATGTGAATATATGTGTGTGTATGTGTATGTCTATATTCTTGTGTATGTGTATGTGTATGTGTATGTGTATGTGTATGTGCGTGTGTATGTGTATGTGTATGTGTATGTGTATGTGTATGTGCATGTGTTATGTATGTGCATGTGTATGTGGATGTGTATGTGTATGTGTATGT
>CM035423.1:122374721-122394721 GCA_020310875.1 Ceratopteris richardii | reverse complement strand
TTTTTTTCCATTCTAATAATGCTTTTAGATTCCTGTAAAAATATCCTGGCCAGGATAGGTACCTAAAAGCATTATTAGAATGGAATCTAAAGACAAGAAGTCAAAAGCTCTTGTCGCTACAAAATTGGTCAAGAATAACCAATTGAACTTGAATTCCAGAAAATTCAAGTACTTGGAATTCTGATTGGTTTTCATTTGAAAAACCTAGTAAAGAAGAATTGATATTCTGTCAAGAGGTTTTCAAGTTTCCAAGGCAAAGCACATGATTATGAGGTGATCATGTGAAGGAATCAAAACCTAGGAAAATCTAGTTAGAGGAAATGCCTGAAACTTCCAATTCTTGTAAAGAATTGAAGAAATAAGGTACTCTATCAAGAGATGTTTAGACTTTAGGATAAGAATCACTCACACATTAATGTGAATATAAAATAGGGTGGTATGGGACACCATATTTTATACTCAGATTGATGTAGGAAAGATGGTATGGGACATCGGACCGTGGGATGATAATTATCTTTTAGTCCTAGTTTGAATTTTGAAGTTAGGTTTCATCCTTAAGGGAATTAAGACTTCAAGGAAAGTTTAATTCGTAAAGGATGAAAATAGTATCTTACGATACTTCAAGATAACTTCAAGATTAAGGAAACTGAAGATATGAAGTAAGTAACTTCCAAGATCTTCTTAGAACACTTCAAGTTTAAGTGTTATTGATCAGAAATATTTGATAAAATTCTGAAAGAAGTTGGACTTTGACTTTGAATTGCTCTTTTCAACCAAAGATTTGATTGATTAAGTCAAGCACCAAGTTTCTAGTATAACTTGGTAAATTCACTCTTTTGACTCAAAGAAATGCATAAGAATTGCATTACTAGTAAGGAGTCAGAAAGACTGAATTGGATTTGAACTTAATCTCAAGTGAAGCATTATTTGAATACGAAACTCATCGACAGAACCTCAGTGGGTCGACACACTGATGTTAGTTACCACACTAGTATCTTGTGGTTAAATGATGTTTCTGATTTTCTTTGAATCTTTTTGAGAACCCAGTTTATTTCTCTTAAAGATAAAGACAATGCTTCAATATCCTGTTGAAAAAGATCTTTGAAAAGTTAAAAGTCCTGAGTCAACTAGACTTTGACTCATAGCAAGTTTACGTATGTTCAAAGTTTGAATTGGTTGTACAAAGTCTTAGTTATTTCTTTTTTGCTTTCCAAATCTTTTGGAATTGGCTCAGACATGGTATCTGATTCCTTTTGCAAAAGACCAGGGTTAGCCGATTAGAATAAAATAACTAAATTAACATCCTAGATAGATGTTATGTATAAGAACCTTTTCAATCTTCAAAAGATGATAAGTGGACTTATTCATTTGAGTTTGCTTCAAGTTATAGCATAAATGACTTTCTAGAGTCCAGTATACTCTAGAATAGGGAAGTTAGGAATTGCTCATCAGATTGACAATTCCCAAGAACTTTCAGTTAAAAGTCTTTGAGAAAAGTGTCCTAAGTTGGACAATTTTCATTTTGAATTTGAATTGGTAAAGTTAGTAATGGTTGGTCCCACCAATGGTAAACTTTCTCTTACAGTTTAGATAGGATTTTTTCAACTCATTGGGACAAAGTAGTCCTCTAGTCGGGTGAAAAAATCAAGTATCTGTTGGATCAAAGTAAACCATTGTATAAACATCCAAGTTAGATGTTTGAGACAACCAAAACTTCAAGTTCCCCAAAACAAATTCAAGTGAATAAAGAATTCTTAAAGTCTTGCAAGGGATAAGAATCCCACCTTAATTACTAAGTCCATGCACCAGTCATGCCCAGAAATGGACTAGTAATTTGAATCCACCTAGTTCACGTGTTTGTGCCTAGATCGCACCTCGAGAAACTGTGAATTAGCCAGGGATGTGTTTAGATTCACCCTCATTATTCTTTACTAGTTTGTACTTTGTCCCGTTCATCAAAGTGCAAAACCCGGATAGTGTTTTGAATCATTTGGGCAGGGATGCCACCACAGAGATGAGACATGTTCTTCCAGTTCTAGAACATGACCATGTTCTTCCAGTTTTAGAACATGAGGCTCGGGGGTTGCCTACAGTATGTATATAGCTCTATTTTCGAGGACGAAAATCTTTTCCAAGGGGGGAAGAATGTAATAAAGTAAGTCTATGATCCAAGGGTCTGGCCGGTTCAGACAGATCTGAAATCGGACACCGTTTGGTCATCCGTGTGTATGACCAAAGATCTCGAGTTTAGACTTACTAGGAGGTCTTGTGCTCTTGTGAACAAGTGATCCACTTAGCATAGTGGTTAAGTCTCAAGGATGTGAAGGAGGAGGTCTTGGGTTCAATCCCCATGGGAGACATGGAGAGAGTATTTTGCCCAAAGAGACCTAGATCCTTCTAGAAGCATCCACTTGAGTTAACTCGAGTTAACTGGGACACTTGGCGCACATGTAGTTACATGGCTGACACTTGGCTGGTTAGTATCCACCTGCCCAAGAAGGCAGTCCCCTGGAGAGAGCTATATATAGAGGCATTTGGTTGGGAGGAGAGTCATCTCTCTAGCATGTGGTGGTCGTAATCTTCGTTCTATTGCAATGTGCATGTGCATGTGTATGTGTATGTGTATGTGTATGTGTATGTGTATGTGTATGTGTATGTGTATGTGTATGTGTATGTGTATGTGTATGTGTATGTGTATGTGTATGTGTATGTGTATGTGTATGTGACAGCTAAGAAAGCCAGAAAAGCTAGCAAGGAACGAGCAGGCAAACATATGCATGGAATCATCCCGTGCCTACAAGTTGCAGAGTCCCGGTCTCCTCAACCATCTCGAGAACAATCTCCTACGGAACCCCCTGCATCGGTACCTCATTCGCATATGCCTATCAAGACTAGTGATTATGGAAGGCACGACCAGTACTGTTTTCTCTCAAACAAACACCGTCGAGGAACCTAACACCACTACAGTAGAAATTCCCACCTGCATTGGTGCGGAAGCGTTTTCGTTCCCTATACGGAATCTGGAAGCAGAACCACTGAACACCACGTTTGATTTTGAAATGCCAGATGCTTTTTCAAACGAATTTCTGTTGTGAGAAGGGCAGTTTTTCTCTCAAGAATATGAACGATCGAGCTACCCTACCACTCCCTCGGATCAACAGCAAGAGCAAGAAATATCTAGTTCAGAAGAAGAAAGGACAGAAACAGACGATGAAGATGGTGATGATAAATCTAGCCAAGGCACTCATGACTCCCAAGAGAATGTGCAGATAGATGAACAAGAAAAACACATAGATACCTAGGGTGACACCAGTACTTATGAAGATGAAACATTTGAAGGAGCCGCTTATACACTGGCAATCAAGAAGCTAGACTGAACCATGCAAGCAGTCTGTGCTTGCAAAAAGCTATCTGAGGAAGAAAGCCAAGCGCTTATAGAACAGGAACTCCACTCTTCTATCCAGTTCATTTCTCCATCCATCCTTTCCTTCCTTCCCCACCCCTCCAAGACTCCTATTCCCGTTTCCCCCTCCATTGACTTTCTCCCCTGTCTCACCTCCCAGGCCCACCCTATTTCCTTTTTCTCCTCGCCACCAAGCAGTCCAAGAGACCCCATCTATAAATGATTCTATCACTGAACTCGAAAGTGAATAGAAGGCAAAAGAGGCCATTACAGATATTGACAACTTGTTGTGAGCTCAAACTATTCGCAATGGGATGCTTACTAGAAACATGGGACTGCTCAGACACCACTTAGCAGTAGCTAAAGAAGAGAACCAAAGTCTACAGGATCAAAACAGAGATAACTTGGAAGCTGCTTTAGATCAACCTGACCAACCCTTAAGTCCTAGTCAATTCAAAGCTGTTCCTTCAGAATCTATGAAGATGTTATTAGAAGACCATGTCCGATGACTAGATGAATACAACAACATGAACGAGGAATACCGAAAGCTCAAAGAGGAACAGAAAATATTACAGTTAAGAGCACCTGCTCAACAAGGACCACCAGCTCTTGCCGACCTGTCTCCTGAAATCATCGAGGAGTTCAGTGCTCTAAGGACCCTGGTAGTAACTCTCCAAACACAAATCGCATCATACGAAGCACCCCCCAGGCCAGATCCCCCACCGGAACTACCAGTGGATGAAGAAACAGTGACTATCTCGATGGAAGACACTTTTGAAGAAGCTTATGAACCCCAACCAATCCCAGGCGGACGTGTCACGACCGAAGGCCAGACGACTTTTGAACTTCCTACTCCCGCATGGATGAAGACTATAGAAGAACTTGGCAGGACCCACTCAGCACGTGTGGAAGCTCAATTACATGCGATGGCCATGATAGAGGAATGAATTTTACAATCCCCGTATTTTGCTCACTTGGCCCCTCGCAGATATATATCTGGGCATGAGCTACAATATAAGCCATATTTTATGTTAATGGCAGAGTATCAGCAGGCCATCGAAAAGGAAACAAGCAAGAAACCCTCCCATGCAACTCAGTTTGAGCCTGTAGACTTGCCCATGGATGCACAGAGAGACGAAATCTTTCAACCTACTTGGCGCCAGGATTTTTCAACCTACATGTGCTCATCATCCCAAAATGATGAGCACATGGGTCAAGGCACCACTCCATTTAAAATATAACCCATGTTGGGGACCCATGCCACAATGCGGCTCCTAGAAGGTCTTTGCAATCAAGGTACGGAACAACAAGCAGTGCCAAGACTGGCTCAAGTATCCATATTTCATGCCACCCCTTGGACCACCAACAGTTGGATACATGATGGCAACTATTCTTCATTGGCTCCCCCGCTTACGACGAATGGATGATGTAGCAGCGCATATGACCGTCAAAATCTTTGACATGATGCAGATAGTACTCAAGGTTTTCCGTCGCGTCAAGGCACCACACGTGAACACCCCGAGATTCGAGCATGGAAATCAACTTATCGGCGTGTTATAAAATGACCTTCGAAGAAATGTTCACTACTAGTTTTTGGGAGTATCACTCAGAGGTGTTCCTAAGCAGGCCTACAAACCTACTCCAATTATTTGTCTATGAACAACTGGTATATTCCATGCACTAAAGACTCTCGCCATCCGAGGAACCTCAACCCATCAATTGGGAAAAACTTGAAGCTGATCTAGCATGAGGTATCTGCATTTTAGAACACACCCTTGCTCATGACCTACTACAGAATCACATCCGACAGACCCCACAACAAGGTTCTCTCGAGGACGACAGAAGCAAGAGGGAGGGGGGTGTTGGTAGTAGCCAGAGGCACAAACGTCAAGGAGGCATGTAAAGATAAACCACAATGAAGTAGCAGGGAGCCAATCATATCATTTTTTCAAAGAAACATGTTTTAAAATACTTTTTCAAAAACTCTCAATAGTGATTTTCATCACACTTGTACCATATGTAACATAGAAAAACCCCTTTTGTAATGATATGCTCCATTTTGTGCAAGCCAAGGAGTCCTTGAGCTTGAGGAGCTTAGGTAGAACGAGCCGACCAATTTTGGTTATTTTTGGACATCGTTTACCTTTCAAATAGCATCTAGAACCTATTTTTTAACTATGCCAGTCACTTGATGTGAAACCGGTCAAAACTAGTCTAAAAACTATAAAAAGAGCTAGAGAGCTCATTTTTGAGGTTGGTTAGTGTTAGCTAGTGTAGACTTGTATGAGCTAGAGTGAGCTTGAGCTTGTAATTGAGATCTTGAGTAATAGAGTCTATTTTCCTACCTTCCATTGTATCTTGCTTGTCTCCTACATGTGTGCGTGTGTATGTGTGTGTGCGTCTCTATGCTTCTCACCTTCACTCTCATTACATTTCACATCACGTCCTATCTCTTCCGCGGATTGACATTAAGGAGGTGGAGCTTCTTAACGTGGTTCTCACCATTGTACTAGAGCAACAGTATGTGTATGTGTATGTGTATTTGTATGTGTATGTGTATGTGTATGTGTATGTGTATGTGTATGTGTATGTGTATGTGTATGTGTATGTGTATGTGTATGTGTATGTGTATGTGTATGTGTATGTGTACGTGTACGTGTATGTGTACATGTAAATGTACATGTACGTGTACGTGTATGTGTACGTGTATGTGTACGTGTATGTGTAATGTGTATGCATATGCGTATGTGTACGTGTATGCGTATGCATACGCATATGCGTATGCGTACACGTATGTGTATGCATACACGTATGCATATGCGTACACGTACACGTATGCGTATGCGTATGCGTATGCGTATGCGTATGCGTATGCGTATGCGTATGCGTATGCATATGCGTATGCATGTGTATGTGTATGTGTATGTGTATGTGTATGTGTATGTGTATGTGTATGTGTATGTGTACATGTATGCACACTACTTTAGCGACCACTGCTCTCAGCACACAACTTCAATGAATATGAAATCATTTAGAGTGGTAGTAGAGAGAATATGTTTTCTATTGAATCATCAAACACTATATTTGGATATTTAATGAAGGTGATAGAATCTCTACAATGGCTCTCTACAAAACTACAACCACTCACAGATGTGCCAAGAGAAAGCAGATAAGGAAGAGAGCTCTCACACTCTCTCACACATATAGAGAGAGGAGCACACACAAATTGAGGCAAGGAATAACGATCTTTTTCTTCTTCTATTACATAAAGAAAATATACAAGAATGACCTAAAACAACAATACAATATATAAAGAACAATATGTAAAGAAAACCCTAATTTTCGTAAATAAGTTAGTTCGCAAGAAAATAAATGTTCCATCACTCTTGGTAGATAAATTTAGTACAACTCACTAAACATTTTCCTAACATATATTGGCATAACCACTACATGTCAGAGAGATGGAAAAATGGCACGTGTTATCCTCCATCATTACATGCTGAGAGCTTCATATCTCAACACTCCCCCTTAAGTTCAAAATCATGTCTTGTAATCCAAGCAGCATCCCAAAAAATATTCAGCTCTTCTACTCCAAGAGCTTTAGTGAAAATGTCAGCAACTTTCTGATGTGTCCTCACATAAACAAGATCAATATCACTTGCTAATACCTTTTCTCTAATGAATTGATAATATACCTTGATATAATTTGTTCTATCACGAAAAATAGGATTTCTTGCTAACTGGATGCTGCTAAGATTATAACAATAAATGATGATAGGTTTCTGTACTTCCAAACCTAAATCTACAAGTAGCATCTCTAACCATGATGCTTTACATGCTTGCATTGCAACACCTGTAGACTCAGCCTCTATACTCGCAAAGCAATAGTGGGTTGCTTCTTATAGCTCCACGTAAGAGCTAGGTGAGAATAGAAAGCCACTAGTAGAACTTCTATCTAGAATACTACCAACCAAATACATCGGTGTATCCATGAGCCTAATATTTTGAACTAACTTTATAAAAAAATGCATAATCCAAAGTAGCACTCACAAAACATAGAGTGTGTCTCAAATAATCTAAATGAGGTTTCTTGGGAACATGCATATATTGAATTTGAAGTTGTGTAGTGTAGATTAGATGAGATCTTGTAATTATGAGCTATATCAGACTTCCCACAATTTTTTTGTACATAGTAGCATTTTCCAATGCTTCACCAGATGTAGTATCCAACTTCAAATTTTGATCCAATGGCATAGAAATTGACTTACAGTTAGTCATACCATACTTTTTTTTGAGAGTACAATGAATTGGAAATCACACACACCCAACCTTGTAAGGTAGAGGCATCCTTCTTGGGGAACTTTGAGGCATCCAACCCTAAGCGGGACTTGAACCCTGGCCATCTGCCTAGGAGTACAAGCCACATCCGTTAAACCACGCACGTTGGATCTCATACCATACTTTTGCAACATACTCAAAGCATATTTCCTTTCGAACATTCATATACATATTTTTCTATGTATAAACTCGATGCCCAAAAAATATCATAACACACCAAGGTCTTTCATGTTGAATTCATGCATAAGTAGCTTCTTTACTCCTTAATGCTTTCTTCATTATCACCACCTACAATCACGTCATCAACATAAATAGCCACAATGGTGATGTCATTATCATCCCCCTTGCATAACATAAATAGCCACAATGGTGATGTCATTATCATCCCCCTTGCATATAATGAATGATTTGCATCACACATAGAAAATCAAATGGAGGTTGAATAATCTACAATCCTTGCATGCCCAGCACAAGGGGCTTGTTTAAGCCCATACAAAGCCTCTTTCAGCCTTCAAACATATTTATAAGAAAGCAATCTTCACATCATTATGATGCAAAATCCATCCTTTTTCTATAGCAAATGCAACAATTGCTCTAACAGTAGCTATTTTAGCTACAAGGCTGCAAGTTTCCTCATAATCAATGCCATATGTATGTGCATATCTTTTTGCTATGAATCATGCTTTATACTTGCTTATGATATCATCAACATTGTGTTCTGCCTTGTAAAACCACTTGCAACCTATGGGTTTCTTTCCTCATGGCAATGGAACCAACTTTCATGTTTCATTTCCATAAAGTGCAACCATCTCCTCACCCATAGCTTTCTCCTAATCTGCATTTCCAATTGCATATTTAAAAAAAGAAGGTTTAGCATCTTGTATTACCTTCTCACGTAGGCACAATGACAAGCCATGTAACTATCATATGCCAATCATTGAACTCAATCCCCCATCCTCCCATATCTTCTTAGTCGTGGGTCACTTCTCCTTATTGTATCATCCGCATATGCATTTTTTACTCCTAGATTCTTCATAGAGGGCAATCGAAGTTCATCATAAAGGCTATTTTATAAACCGCTTGATTCTCCATCGACATCTTAAAAACTTGTAGATGTTTTATTACTAACGAAAACCTTTTCTTTACTTTTCTTGGATGTAGTCAATGAATTTGGTGGGCTGAAATTTTTGCACAATCTTCCACTCCATGGATTTGACTTGGAACTATTGTTTGGTTACATATCAGTTCCACTCTAAACTTAAGATTTTGAGCTTTACTTTTCAACATTTCCTTTTTCATTTCATTCAAGATTAAGTCCTTTGACATCTGCATAGAAGCTTGACATTTCATCAAACACCACATCTTTGTTTACCTTCACCTTTCATGTGCATGGGTTGTAACCTTGATATCCCTTTTGCTCAAGGGAATACCCAATGAACATATTTTTCTCTACTTTTGGATCAAGTCTTGTGCTCAACTCATCTAGAACATGTACATATGCAATACAACCAAATACTTTCATATTTGATAATTTTGGCTTTTTACTTATAGAATTCTCTTCAGGTGTAACTTGATGTAAAACAGGAGTCTGAGTTATATTCATGATGTATACAACAGTTTGCACAACTTTTATCGAATAATAAGGAGGCATAGTTTTCTTCTTCTCAACCATCAATGCTCCTCCTATTTTTGCAATATGTCTATTTTTGCATTCAAAAACACCTTTTTTTGTGGTGTGTATGTGCATGAAAATTGCCTTAGACTTCTGTGAATTTTTAGAAAACTAGTGAATTCATTTGACATGTATTCACCTCCTCCATAAGATCTTAATGTTTGAATGTACTTTCATGTTTTCTTTTCCACCGTAGCCTCGAAATTCTCAAAGTGAGTAAAAAAAACCTCATTTTTCTCCTTGATGAAGTATAACCTTACTTCCCGTATGGTCATCAATGAAAGTGACATAAAACCCACAAACTCCCATAGATGCGGTCTTTCAGGACCCCAAACATCTATATGTACTATTTTTAGAACATTCTCACTAACATGCTTGTCACGTGGAAATGGTTCTGTTGAATGTTTACCAAATTGACATGCTTCACATACCTTCTACATCTTTGAAAACTTGAAATTTGGTAATCCATTGACAAGCTCCTTTGACTACATCAACTTTAGCCTCTGCAAATTTTCATGTCAAATTTGCTTGTGCCAAATCTCTATGTCATCAATCATACCTACACCTTTTGAAAGCATGGCTCCATTCATTGCAAGATTTTTCAAATTCAAGATGAACATCCTACACACTGTGTTACCTATGACAATCAATCTTCCATTCTATATGTACTCTTCTGTATATAAATCATGAATATTGAACCTAACTTGTAATCCATGGTCAACCATTTGTCTAATAGAAATGGTTGTTTTTTATATTCGGAACATGCAATACATCACCAAGATGATCTACCTTCCCATCCTCTATGGATAGTGCTATGTTTCGTGTATGTTCAATAAGATGTGATGTATAATGAACTATTTCAACAAATCTAAGAACATGAAAATTCTACAAAATACTAAGCCATTTTGCATGGCTGCTCATGTGATTTGAAGCACAAGAATTAACATACCACACATTACCATGTAGAAATTTTATTCATCATGTGATGTCGATCCGTAAACAAATTCTTTGAATGGTCTACAATTGTGGATGCATAGTTGTTTTGTTGTTTTCTTCTATTTTGATTCTTCAACCTACAATCACGTTCAAAGTGACTAGGTTTATGAAAATTCTAGCATCCCTTATTGTCATCACCTAAATCATATCTTTGGAAATTTTTGTAGCCTCTTTAGTTCACCTTGTCTCAAAACTAACCTCTACATCCTGCATTAGTCTGTTGTTGACCCTTTTCATGGTTACTATTTCTCCTTGCAGTTTTGAAGCCTCTACCTCAACCTCTTACTCTACCAAAATAGAATACCTACTTAAAAATAGCTTCTTCTAGGGATTTTGAGTCTTCACCAAGTCTCTTTTCTTCAATTGTCAACATGGAGACAAGATCAAAAAAATTGGAATATCCTCCCTCGAGCCCTCGGCTAACAATCTCTATCAAAGGTCATGAGTTTCAACGAGTTATTGTGGATGGTGGTTCTGGCATTAACTTGATGCTTGAATATACCATGAAAAAGATTGGACTACACCCTTCAAGACCGGCCAACTTCACTATAACACTGGCAGACCAAAGCATAGCAAAGCCTATGGGAGTGGTCCTTGGAGTCCCATTCAAGATACAAGGTACCATCTTTAACTTGGATTTTGTTGTTTTAAGGCTGCCATAGGTAGAAGGAAGTTTCCCCCTGTTAATTGGGAGACCTTGGTTGAGGCATGCCAATGTGCTACATGATTGGGGCAAGGACACAATGTGGGTAAAGCAAGAGGGAAAATAGTTGCAACAGATAATTTTAGAAGAAGGTCCAGACAACCAAAGACACACCAGCATGATGCAAACAATTGGTATTTGTATGGAAGAAGAATTGTTGGACAACCCAGAAGCAGATCTATTTGAAGGAGCAAATCTATATGAAGATGAAAACATGTTGGCTTGGCTCCATGCAGAAGATCCATCTTCCTGCTATGGAACTTTTCCAAACTCAAGTAGAGAGGAAGCATATGAAGAAAAGAGGACATCATTTAGGTTACTGATTCGAGTGAAACGGTCTCAATCAAAGGCCATAGCAAAGAGAAGAAAAGAAAAGCCCTTGAGTGCAGCAGTGATGAAGCTACTTCAAATCCTATAACAAGGGCTATTTTGTTATGGATACTAGTATGGATATCATCTGTTATGTCAATATTTATGATAGTAAGTGTAGGTCTTTACAAGGATGTGGAAGGAGTACCTACAAGTCTTTGGAAACAGAGGGTTCCATTTGATGAAGAAGCTGGAATAGTAAAAATGGAATTTTTCAAATTAATTCATAATGTAGCTGAAACAAAGATACAAAAGATGTAGTATGGAGGAGATAATATTTTCCTGAAGGATTTAGGGTGGCCCTATCAGATGATCAGTGTGCCCAACAAGAAGACAAAACAAATGAAGTATAGTATAAGTGGAGATAATGGAGGGATTTCCCTTAGTCATCATATCATGGTTAAAGGCTCATCATCAAAACAACTGAAGATTCATGGATCACCTGGAACCCGCAAAATTTATCTAGGTTGTACATACCTTCTCATGTCATTTTTGCTCAAGTTTTAGTAGTTTTTATTTTTTTTTCATACTTGTTTCTTGAGCTTTTAGCAAATTTAGCAACCTTTCATAGTCCTAGGAATAAGTACAATTTTTGGACATTTTTGGGAATTTTTCAAGCATTTTTAGGATTTTTTTAGGATTTTTCATCCTTTACAAGTGTCATGTTCTTGCCAAATTAAAGGAATAAAGGAAACTCTCTGTGTTTTTGAGTGAGGAAATTGGCCTAGACCTATAGGGAATGTTTTGAGAATTTTCTGAGAATTTTTTGGATTTTTTGGCTTTTTTTGAATTTATTAGTATTTTTTTCCATTTTTGGGATATTTTCAAAAAAAAGAGGAGAAAACTTTTCTTTTTTACTTTTAAAAATTTATATATATATTTTTTTCTTTCATGGTTGAACACTTTTGGCTCTATATCGTGCTTCGGATGGCCATTTTTTCCAAAACTGGGGTCATTTTCATGTATTTTGGTACCTCTCAATTCAGTTTTTGCATTAATTTTTCCAAAATCTCACCTTTTCTTTGACTTTTGGTCAAAAACACAAGTTTTGAGCACATTTCTTGCATGTTTTTATTTATCCACACTGTTCACATGGTCTATTATCACTTTGTTTTACCTTCTTTTTCACATTTTCCTATATGCACCCTCTATAGCTCTATTGTTTGATTATTTCGGCCCTCTCCAGACCCCATAATCCTACTCCCTCCCACTCCCTTTACCCTTTTTCCCAGCCACATCCTTACCCCTCCCTGCCCTATCCATCTCCGCCCCTCAGCCCTCCCTTCCCCCTTCTTTCTACCCTCCCATTGCCCTCCTTTGCTTTTATATGCAAAAATTCCAATTTTGGGTTCTTCTCAGTTGCTTGTCCTCTCCTACTTCTGGTGGACTTGGTAGCTGCTCAGATGTCCTTTTAAAGATTTTGTAGCACAACTATTATGGTGTCCTATCTATTTAGAGTTTTGGCTATAGCTCTCTGGGACGGAGAGCACATTAGGTGGTGGGCAACTGTTGAACCCATAAAAGTCATCTTGGTCAAAGTCAACCACAATCAAAGTCAATTGCAATCAAAGTCAAAAGTTCAAAGTCAAATCCATCAAAGTCAACATAGTCAAGGTCAAACTCAACATGGGCAAAGTCAAAGTGTTCGAAGTTCAAGTGTCAAAGTGCATAGGTAGTGCACAATTAATTGTCCACAAAGGATAAATTGGAGAAAGTTGGTTGCAGGTTGCATAGGTATTTCTCTAATTTCCCTAAAGTTCAAAGTGTTTTTTAAAGTGTTTTGGAAGGTTCAGGTGAACCCTCCCTTATCTGCTCACGTGAAGAATTAAAAGGCAAAATGTGAAGGTATGTGAATCGGCAGCGTACGCAGAAGTGAAAGTATGGCCCCCCAATTAAATTTTTTTGTTTTCGTCTAAAGTCACTACAAGACAAAACAGGGATTCATTGGCTACCACTTGTGGAGACAATCTTGGGACATCAAAGTGAGCACCAAGATACTCTTGCAGTTAGGAGCGTACGTGAATCGACACTCAAATCAAGGCAAGGACTATTCTTGGACTAAGCAAGAGTAAGCAAGGGAGCATAGTCTAAAGAAGCAAGAGAGAGAAGTGCAAGAGACAATAGTGTGCGATGCAGAGAAGTGAACTGCAAGGTGTGCATGAAGAGTGACTAAGGAAGTGTGTAGAGAAGTGCTAAGCTAGTCCCCCAAGGATCCCAAGGTCACATTGAAGTTGTGTGCGTGCCGACAGAAGGTGTCCATCCCTCCCCCTTATTGGAAGCTTGGTGCAAGGTGTGCACAAGTGCATGCTTGGAGAAGGTGGAGGTCTGGTGTAGAGAAGGCCATCAGTAACAAGACCCTTGGGTATTTGGTATTTTGTGATTGAGCACTCTATGGGATTTTGCATAGAAGCATTGGATTATATTGTGTATCACTATTGTATTTGTCTTATTATAATCAATCGACAGAGGCTTCCAGTGTGTATCTTTGTTCGTGTCTTTCCCTTTTTCTCCTACAAACACTCAAATCCCTTCTTGTCCAAGAATCCCCCAACAAGAATGCAAGCTACAATTTTCCAAAGTGACTTATTTTCCCATGGGTGCCACCATGGGAGCTTGAAACGGAGGTCAAGATGGCTTTCAAAGTAAAATATGAGCAAAACAAGTGACACCTTCTACTTCACACTAAATTTCATAGCAATTTGAGATCTTTTATGAGGTTCACATTGTCCATATGTTCTCATGTATGCATCACTATCAGCCTTCTTGATGAGCTCTTTACAACTGCACTGGCGCTGATATCATGTCAAGAGAAAACAGATACAAAAGAGAGTTCTCACACACACATACAAATAGATGGGTACATGTAGATTGAGGCAAAGAAGAATGACATTCTTCTTCTTCTTTGATTACATAAAGAGAATATACAAGAATGACCTAGAAAAACACTACAATCAATGAAATATATACACAATAGTACATTAAAAAAAAATCCTAATTTCCACAATTGAGTGAGTTGGCAAGATAACAAATGTGCCATTACGCTTAGTAAATAAATCTCGTACAACTCACTAAAAGTGTCCCTAACATATATCGATGTAACCATTACATGTTACAAAGATGAAAAAATGGTACCTCTCATCCTTGATCATCACACGTTGAGCTTGATATCTCAACAAGATGGACACATGAGTCTCTTGGGCTTGTTAGAAGATCATGAGTTCTCATCTCTTATTCTTGCATGAGAAACTATCCAAAAACCTACCTAATAGAAATAAGCTCACGCTAAACATTTGGATGGAGATATTCTATGATTGAACTACTAAAATAATCCAAATATGGCTAGAATTTGAGAAGTAACCACATCACCCTTCCAATAGTACATCACAACAACTTTCTTGTAACCCATACATTTGAGTCATCATGTTCTAGATATCACGTGGTACTCCAGCCATCCTTTATCATTTATTTGAGCCTTCTTGAAGAATTTGAAGACCTCCTAAAGGTATTTGTATCTTTTGGAACTTGTGCCTTAACCTATACATAAAAAGATGTGCTCAACATGTACTATAAGCACGCACTGATGTACAAATCTTTAGCTTCCAAAATCTTCCTTTTATCTATAGGAAGGTAGTGATGTAATGGTCCATATGTAAGTAAAGGAACATATGGTTCTATCCACTTTGTTACCACCTCTAGGTTGAACAAATAGGCATCTAGTAGCTTATATGGAACCCCATTTGGTGGCTAACCATCTATTAATCTTGAAAGGTTATCTACCTTCACGTGGGTACTAACTTTCTTAACAATGGCCTCAAAGTCAAATTCCATTGATAAACAAGTTTTCCAATGCTAAAGGGCTTATAAACTAGATAGGGAAGTGCTTGAGGAGCCACTCAATGTTTCCATTAGCCAATTGTAATCTTAAATAGGTAGGATGTAGTGCAAGTTTTCCCCACTTTTCCCATATGGATTTAGTGGCTATTGCTACACTTGCTCCACTATCTAAAATGGCTTTTGTACAGTGGCCATTGAATGAGATATGTAGGCAAGTATTTCCCTCATCTCCTTTGCTATATTCTCCTACCTTATCAATTGGCACTAATTTTACACTCAAAAGGTTTGAAATAGGTTCTGGATTTATGGGCTTAGTTTGATTAGTATTAGGGTCAACATGTTTGAAATTTTTTGCCATAGGTGTGGCTTTGTGCACAAAAGTTCTTATATGATTAATGTTCATATCGCTTGGGTATTATTTAATAGCTCCATGCTAGGTGTACTCTTAGCCATTTTGATAATCGGAAATCTAATCGAAGTTCCCTTTTCTACTATGGATTCCCTTTCATAATCTCTTGTATATTGTGGAAATTCAATGTGATCTCAATCTTCTTGTTCTTCTTCTTCTTCTAATGATAGATCAATCCATATGCACTCTCATTCATAGAGTAATCAATGATTTGAGATTCCTCCTGATCTTGAATCTCTTTTAGTGGTGGTTCTTGTCCATTCTTTCTCTATTTCTTCCATCTAGATTCTTCTACCTAATCCCATAAGTATTCTCATAGTTTCTCTCCAACTTTAGGTATCACTAAACTAATCTCTACCTCATCATCATTTGTTTAATCTACCATGTTAGCAACAAGATCTTGTGCCAAGGTTCCCATGAATTTGGCACAAGTCTAGTCTCAATAGGATCTTATTTTGGATCTCTATCTTTGCTAGGTACTGTGCGTGATAGATGTAGATCTTGGTCCATTACTAAAGTGAGGATGGGCTTTTGAACTACAAAAATATGTGTTCTCTGCCTAAGTAGGGTAGCTTACTTGAGAATCTTCTCCAAAAATTCAATGGATTGCTTGCACATGCTAAGCCTTTCTTTCTCTATGAGTCATGCTAACAATGATTGTGCATTTCCACATCAAGGAAACCTTTACACGAGCCTCATAGGTCTCAAAACGTAGTTCAAAATTCTCATAGAGTAGATCTACACATTTCTTTTTCTAAGAAGCTTTGTTATTCTTCGATGCTACTAACTTTTGGAGATAAATATTAGTGCATGCATCTTGAATTTCTTTCTCTAAGCTTCCTACTCTTTTTTCCCATTTCTAGCTAATCTTCTCCTCACATTGTTTCCAAATCAAATTTTTTTTCTTCTTTTTATTTTAACCAGATGGCTCTATATTAAGGGATTGAGGAGGTGAAGAATGTTCTTTCTTATTTGACTATTCAGCCTCTTGCTCCTTAGCTTAAGTTTGTGTGACAACTTGAAGGGGCACGTTTCCTTAGAATTCACTATAAATTTCCATTATTTTTACGATTTTTAGTGGTGTGTTCATAGTATTATATGAGTTCTTCTTAGATTTTGACATGTGTTGAAGCACATGAAAAGCGCATTAAAGAAGAAGAAACTTGGACCACAACAAATTACTGAATGTGTTACCAAGTTAAATGTTCAAAGATAACTTACCCATTAGGGTTATAGGCATATATACAATCCATAAGAAAAATAACCAGAGGGAAAAACGTGTTGTGATGGTCCTAAGTGTGTTCACACACACCACTACCTAAATATTTCAAGTAAACCCCCCCCCCCCCCCCCCCCCCCGCCCCCAGAGATGCAATGAACAAGGAGCTAGCACCCATGTATAAGGAACTACTAAACTATGTGGAAAGAAATCAAGTTACAAAAGGAAGTAAGCCCAAAGATTTGTGAAAAACTTCAAACTTTTTCCTAGGCAAATCCTAGTTAGAATCATTATCCTTTGTGGGCACATAAGATGATGCAAGTGCTATCAAAGATAATGATCTTGAATATCTTGATTGAAGTATGGTGCTAATTGCACCTACTATAGAGTAGCTTCATTGGGTCAGGATAGGTAGAGAGTTACATGCATTGATAGTTTTTTCTATCATATGTGCAAATATCTCTCATATTTTCTCATGGAGAACAATCAAAGATGCTTGAGATACTCTTATTACACTAAATAATAAAAAAAACAAGGCTCTATTACTTACCTTAAAAGAGAAGAGAGTGAGCATATGAATTGAGGAGATTGAATGGAGACTATTTTGACAAAGTCAAGGATTTGAAAGAGCAGTTCATTTTTGTCAATTAAATCTTGTGACATAGTTGACTTGTGTAGATTGTTCTTAATGGTCATCCAAATTCTTATAAAAGCTATTATACTCTTCCGTTGATCATTAAAGGAAATCCAAATACCTTATCTTTTTTGAAGTTGTATGTACTTTGCGGCAAGAATATGACTTGTACTTCAAACTTTCTTAGCTAATGAGAAGGGAAAATGTGAATGGAGCTCATCTACTAGTAAGAA
This sequence comes from Ceratopteris richardii, assembly GCA_020310875.1. Classification (NCBI taxonomy): domain Eukaryota; kingdom Viridiplantae; phylum Streptophyta; class Polypodiopsida; order Polypodiales; family Pteridaceae; genus Ceratopteris; species Ceratopteris richardii. The sequence goes on along the minus strand of CM035423.1, from coordinate 122,376,911 downwards.
GAAATGTGTTAATAGTGCACAATCAAAGAACAACGATAAAGATGACATGAAAACAAAAATTTGGAAATAATTTGAAATTATTGTAAGGAAAATCATCATGTCAATAATCTTGGTCCAAATTTGGGTGGAAAAGAGGCAAAAAGGAAAGAGGTTGGAATGGTTGTGGTAGGGGCCTCTACACCTAAAAGTGAGTCTGTTAACCTTGTTCATAATGAAAATGGGTGTTTAATACTCATCAAAATTATCAATCATCTTCTCATGAGTAGTGTATGTCTATAGTAGACTTTGATGTTTGGTGTGTGATAGTGGTGCAAGTGAATATATTGCTTGGTAGCATAGTTTCTTCTCTTCACTAGAGTATTTACCTTGAGGGGAATACTATAACATGTGCAAAAAAATCCTTTTATCTTGTAATGGGAGCTGGAAAATTCATTCTTATTACTATTGATGGTAGTAATCGCACACTCTAAGTTGCCTTATATGTTCCAATGATCAAGAAGAATCTATTATAACACTATCCGAAATTGGCTTCATTGCTAAATTTACTAATGACATGTGTGCAGCTCATGATCTCTCAACCTATGATCTTATCATTAATTCTAGCATTTTATGTCATGGGAGTATGAAATCATAGATTACACAAAATTTTAGAATGATTTAGCATGTGTAGTTTATAACTCTAAGGCTATCAGATGCAAAAGTTTTGTATACATGCTTCGATCATCAGAATTTTGTTAGATTTCTTCACTTGGAAAAATCTAAAATGGTTTCATCTTTGCTCAAACTTGAGGGACCTTCCAAGCCTCTTTTTGAGAGTTGTATTCTAGGTAAAATCTACCATTCTTCCTTTCCCAAAAATGGTTTAGTTAGAGCTAGAAACATAAATTGTAGGTTGCTCACAATAATGTCTATGGTCCCATGTTGACATCTTCACTTGGTAAGTATCTATACTTTGCAAATTTCATTGATGAATTTTCTAGGCATGCATGGGTTTATCCACGGAAAGAAAATTCAAAAGTTTTTATGTGCTTTAAGTAGTTCCTAGTTATGGTTGAAAATCTACCAACATGTAAAATGGGCACCCTTTGTGGGGGAGGGAGTAAATTTCTATTGATTCTAATGCATTTTCGGTTGAGTGTGTTCTAAAACATCATTATATAGTGCCCATACACACCTTGACAAAATGGATTTCCTAATAGGAAGAACAAGTCTCTCATGGAAATGGCAAAATGTATAATCAAAAGTCAGGCTTTACCACATATGTTCTAGCTTGAGGCTACTACGCATGCAACATATGTACTTAACAACTTCTCGATCAAAGAATTGTATCATACCACTCCATATAAGGCTTTAAATGTTGCAATACATATTTTTTGCTCATCTACAAGTTTTTCATTGCCTAGCATATGCATTGGTTCTAGAACAACATCACAAAAAAATAGGAAATAAGGCTATGAAATGCATCTTCTTTGGGTAGAGTTCTGAAAGCAAAGGCTACCATCTATATCATTCATATAATAAACACATTCAAGTTAGTCATGATGTTGTTTTCATGGTTTAGTTGTACCATGGAGACTGCTCAACTCAAAGGATGTATATGACACCTTGCTGCCTCTTTTTATAGGTGGACAATCAAATATTGCTACTATTGAGGTAGTTTCTCAATCTATAGAGGTTTGAAATGATGACCTACGGAATTTTATTTTTGATGCAAGTTTAGACTATGCACTTATTGATAAGAGAGCTAAATTGAAGGGGAAAAACTATTCCTAAAGGGATAGTGTAGACTTTAAGATATAGCAAGTTAGATGCAACTTTATCATATATCATTCTTGTTTAGGCTTTCATAATGCTTCCTTTGCATTAGAGTATTATACAATGGCCCTCTTTAGCTTTTATGATGCAAATGATCCTGTTTCTTTTTATGAACCATAGAAATCACAAAATTGGATGGTTGTTAGCAATCACAATTTGATGTCATTATGAAGAATGGTACATGACCTTTATGTGACTTGCCTCCTGGCAAGAAGGACATTGGCATTAAATGTGTATACAAGTTGAAATGTAAGCCTAATGGAATAACCAACAGCTATAAGGCCAAGCTTGTTACTAAAGGTTATGCTCAAGAGAAGGGCATTAATATTGACAAGACCTTTTCTCCCACATGCTTAATGAAAACTATTCATAGCA
>CM035423.1:122299721-122369721 GCA_020310875.1 Ceratopteris richardii | reverse complement strand
AAACTTCCTATGGACTGGGGACCCCAATAGGAGGGGGATTCTCAAAATCAAATGGGAAACTTGTATTAGCTCAAAAGACTCAAGGGGCTTGGGGATTTTGGATATCACTGGGTTAGCTGACAAGCTGGCGGCAAAGTGGCTTATCAAGGCTTGGTGCAATAGGGAGTCCTCCTGGGCTAAATTGATCTTCAAAAATTCGAAAGACCTTACCTTGGTTGGTCTTCGTAGCTGGAAGGACATTGGGATCCTCACGCTTTTGTTCTCCCCCCACCCGGTGTCCCCTAAAGGCTCTAGCCTCGTGTGTTCCTTATGGAAGAGTTGGAACAAAGCCAAACAATTCATCAGAGTCAGTGATGAGTGGAAGTGGGCTGCGGGGATAAGACAAAATGACTCTATCTGGTTCCCGATCAGCGGCTTAAGGGAGGTGGAGTATTGGAACCTCCAAACGGCTAAGCGACTTCAGAACAAGGGATACAAACAGTGGAAACAACTCTGGAAACAAGAGACCAGAGAGTGGATTAGGTTTGAAGACTTAGACCCAAGACATAGAATTTCTCTCGAAGAATGGACTCTTCTTCAAAATAGGTGTTCAGCATGGGACCACTCAACTACCCACCTTCTCTGCGGACAGGATCTTCCTTGCCTAGAGGGCCTCAAATGGAGCAATGGTAAGAAACTTTCCAGAATTCCCAACTTCAAAGAAAACTTAGATGTTCATCACACTCTTAACAAGGCGTGGTCTCTTTCTTGGACCAAACTTCGATGGGAACTTAAGTTCATGTCGATTTGGCACCCCCTTATCGAGATCAAAAAATCTGTTCTCATGTGGCAAATCTTGCATAAAGGTATCTGGTACAACGCAAGGGCCAACAAAATCTCTGGTGTGCCTCCATGGTGCAAGCGGTGCCATCGACGCATCGAAGACCTTGTTCACCTCTTCTTTGATTGCCCCAAGTCCCGTGTTATCTGGCATCAAGTGACATGGATTTTGCGTCTCTCGAACCAAATCAATTGGCAACAGGCGCTGTTGGGTGAGGCGGTTGGCTGCTCTGCTAGGCTATGGAATGCCATCAGAGGCGAGACTCTTTGGAAAATTTGGAGGGAGCGATATGCTGTCAACTTTGACCAAACCCCAAAGGAATGGTTGATTGAGAAATCCTTGTTTCTTCTAGGTAAAAGAATCTCCCGAGACAAGAGATCTCCTCCATTTAGACACCACTGTATTTATCTCCTCGTAGATAATAAGTTGAAACCCAAATGGGTCCCCCATGAAAGAGATGTAGTTTTGTACGCCTCATTTGTAATGCCCTCTAGCTGACCGAACTCGTCCCCTACTTTGTGGGATTTGAGGAGTCCCATGGGCACTAGTCCCATTCACCTGTAACTTTTCTTCATTATTTTAATTAAAGTCCGGGAGATTAGGGCATGGCCGAACTTCCTTTTATAAAAAAAGAACACAAGAGAGCTTCGTTATCGGTCTGTTGTTTTCTTTGCAGCTGTATCCAAATTCGCTTTCCATGGAAAACTTGTCCTTTCCAAACGAGTGGGAGGAAAGCTGACAGTCTTGTCACGGGCGACATCGCTACTTCCTTTTATAATGGGCGTATGGGGTACATGTTCGATGGAGAATAGAGTACATAGGTGCAAGCGTTTTCACGGAATGACAATTGTGGACAAACAGCTACCTATCGTACCATCGTAATAAACATGTGTGTGAGAGAGAGAGCTGTACCAAGCTTTTAGAGACTGATTTGACGCTGACTAAATCGGATGCCCACGCCATCAAGAGAGAGTGCCGTTGAAACTCGCTAGAAGCGGATCTTTTTTTTCCTTTATATGTGCGTCACACTGTCCCATAGCTTTGGTAAGCATGCCGCTACTCTCACGAGCAAGGTTTGTGTCTAAGGGTCGATTCAAATTGGGGCTCTCGAACAACAGCGTTGCGTGACCCTGTTCCACATGCAATAACAAGATTTTTATCGCTCGTCCACTTGTGCATTGACACACGACAACGAAACATCAAGTATAATAGCGTTGCAAAAGCTTGTGTGGTAGACAAAATGGTCTTGGGGGAGGGAGGTCAGAACAAAGAAAAGGGAGTTGTTCCGTGACATAGCATTGAAGCCTTGCCAAGGCACTCCTCCTTGAAACCCTAGCAAAAGGTAGAAGCATTGGACTTGATGTCTTTGCTAATGAACTTTTTAAAACCTTTAAAGATGTCCTTGTAGTGGCTCTTTGCTTAGTTTGGCACGAGCGCTTAGCTTTGGTATGCTTTCGAGGTGATTGAATGAAGATATAATTAAACTCACCCACAAAAAAGGCATCAAGAACAAGATTTAAATCTCGCAACTTATCACCATGCTCCAACTTTGAGCTACAAAGTCTTTGCTAAGGTCCTTGCCAATTGCCGTACGAGCCATCTCTCCTCCTAGATCAATGAATATCATAGAGACTTCATCGAAAGTAGATCCATCCTGGAAGAGATCATTGATATTTGGGAGGGAATTGATTACCCAAAGGATTCTTCCAAAAACATTATCTTCTTCAAGATTGATTTTGACAAAACTCTTCCCAAAACATTCTCTTCCTCAAGATTGATTTTGACAAAGCATATAGCATGCAAGAATGCGATTTTATATTTGAATCCCACAAAGTACATTGCTTATGGCCCTAAGTTTATAGAATGGTTTTCAGTCTTTTGTCGAATGCTTCTACTAAGATTAACATTAATGACTAGCTCTCTCCGATTATCTGTCTTGAGCTCTCTATCAGGCAAGGTTGCCTGTTTGCCCAATTACTTTTTCCTATTTATCATGAGCTCTCTATTAGGTAAGGTTATGGCTCTAAGTTTATAAAAAAAGGTTATTCCACTCTTTTAGGGAATGCTTCTGCTCGGATTAACATTAATAGCTAGATCTCCCCAACTACATAGCTTAAGCTCTCTATCATGCAAGGTTTCCTACTTTCCCCATTACTTTTTCCTATCACAATTGATGAATTTTGCTACCTTGTAACTAGTCAAGTGCACTTGGTGCATATTCACGGTCCCTCTCTCTCCCAAAACCAAGATGAGATGGTTCTCAAACCCTTTGTTGATGAAACCAACGTGTTCTTTCATAATAATGATATTGGGTGTCTCTTACTTTTGGCATTGCCTTAAGATTTTCTATGAGGTCCCTCGATCTAGAATCAACCATTTAAAAACTACTTCTAGGTCCCTTCTTTGTCATCCACCCACATTTTTTTAAGGTTCAAGCGTGTCAAGAGATTCCCCATGGCGAGCTCTTTTTTTCTTGGGAATCTTGATGGCGTTTTGGTGTTCTCATGGGCTAGAAATGGGATTGTGTGCCTAGCAAGATTGATAATAAGATCCCTTACTAGAAGGGTATGCAATTTATATCAGCAGTCCCGCAACATAGAACATTCATGAAATGAGATAAATTCACATGATATTTACAAACAACAAGTAAAAACCAAGCTTTTAAATTCATCACCTCATCGCAAATGCACCCATGAAACGACTGCACTGCGTCCCTCCAAGTCCTCTAGTAGTGCAATGAATCCATGATGATATCCATAAGCCTCCTCCATTTGTGTTGGAGGACGACCCATTGCCAGCTCTTGCAACAAATATACAAAACGTTAGATGAACATACATGACATGCATAACACAAAAAAATTCAATAAACCAAATGATACTTAAAAAATCATGACGCATAGTGTCATATCCGTCGCTTCCCAAATGTGATAGTCCAACCGTATCTAAACATGTGGTTGTGGCATCTGGTTGCTAGCAATATTGGTCAGGAGTCTACGGATGCTCGTCGCGAATCATATCCCACTCCTCAGCATCTAACCATATAGGCTTTGGTAAGCCTTCTCTGAAAGCATCAGGAGCCTCGGATCATCGATGGGACATAACTTCACATGCGGTGTGCTGAATCCACTCTGAACTAACAAGGGGATGCCCATGTGCTAGCTAGAACTCCTGATAGATCATCTCTGTGATATAAGTTTTACGTCACTCCATTTCAACATGATAGAGTGTCCAAATTGTATGGAGAAAAGTTGTCATGTACACTGAAGCATGGCCTTTTTGGCTGCATCCATCACCGGAGCTCCATCATGGATACTATACACCTTGGAGTCATCATGGTCATGAGCACCACAAGGGGTACATGGTGTTCCACGTGGTGTACCATGTGGCATACCTATATCTGAGGTACCCACTCTAGGAGTAGAAGTGGGTGACACAACTTCCATCACATTGCCTCCACAACAACCACCTCCTCTAGAGCTACCAGTAGATATACTCCTAGAACCCCCTACTCCAGAGTGTGACCTCAACCTATGAGACGGGCCAGCACCTATATTGCACTGAGGTGTCGAACGCACACATCTACTACTAGAGCCACTAGGGGATGGGTAAGAAGATGGTCATGGTGGAGTCATAAAGCTATGAGACATATCTCCAGGGGAGTAGCATCGCCCGCATGAGTGATGCTGATAGGAGTGATGCCAATGGGAGTGAGGCTGCCAAGAGTTAGGCCGACAGGAGTGAGGCCAAGGGGAGTGCTACCATGAGGGATCCAACACTATGATGGAGTGGCCATATACGCGGGAGGTGTCTGAGATATAAACTCTAAGAACTACTCCTCTATCATGGAATGTGGAGTGACTAGAGTACTGTCTCCCATCGTGCTCTATAACAAAAGAACTCAAATAATTAGCATATGATAATAAAGGTAATATAGAGAAATAGTAGTGCACAAAGGAATATTGCAAAAAAAAAAACTAAAATTAGTACATACACATGTTTGATTCAAAAATCTTCTATTCTAGCATCCTCTTGGAGATCTGATGCACAGAGAATATCTATCTCTATATTGGTGACTTCTAAATCTTTTGGTATGCTAGCCTCGTCTTGATCATCATGTATTACTTCATCATGTATCACGTCTTCTTCAAGCAACTCTTCATCTCAGACAATGATCTCTTCCTCCTCAACTATCGAATGAATCTCACAGTCCACTACAGATGGACTTTCTTCTACATCTATGTTCTCACAAATTTTTCTACTACATAGGGAGACTTATAAAACAAATAGCCACTCTAGTTCTTTTGAATCTGGTATAAAAACAACTTGCTCACAGTTTTTGGGAAGTACAAATGTATCTATTTCATCCGTCCATAATTTTGTGGAGTCGACTTAAAGCAAACCACTTTTATCCCACCTCACTCTTGCATTTCTTCCAGAGGTGACTACTTTGAACCATTTCACATCAAAAACAAAGTAATCAAGCTTCCTAAAGGATAGCTTTAAGATATCTTAAATCACTCCAAAATAATCTAGCTGGCCTTCTTGAGCATTATCGTCTCTTGCACTAGCTCTACTTTTTTGCAAAAAGTTCACTATCATCCCATTATCAAAAGTAGACCTATTTTTATCAATTTGTGTGATCCAAAAGTGTCATCCATGAGACCATAGTGCACCGTATTTAGAATACTCCCAATCCTTCTTCTTCAAAGATATCTTCACCTGTTGCCTTTGCTTGTGAAACCGTTGTATCTAGCCATCCGCTCGTTGGAAAGGGTGGAAGAGGTCAAAGACTTTCTAAAAGGGGCAAAAATTGAGTGGAATGATTCTTTCGAAACTGAGCTCTTTCCTTTGCATTTGTCTCCTTGGCAAGCTCATACCTTTCTAACCACTTTTGCAAAGGCTCAGAGTTAATGATGCAAAACTTCATTGCCTTCTCTTTGAAAGTTGCATCCATTTTTCTTTGCATCCCTTTACCTTGCAGTTCATCGCCTACGAGATGAACATCTTCATCATTGTTCCATAAGTGAGGCATTTCTGGCTCTGACATACGTAGAAACTCAATTATGAATACAAGAGACTCGTGTATGAGCTATCCCTCTACCATGCTGCCCTCTGGACATGCTCTCTGTTGTACAAACCCTTTTAATGTCTTCATAAAGCACTCTAAGAAGAACATCCGTTGACTATGGACAGTTCCTACTATTGCAACTTCATCTAGCACATGAACTAATAAATGAAGCTGAATAGTGAGAATACTTGTGGGAAAGTATTTCTCTACCATACAAACAGCCTCGATAGCATTGAGTTTCGCACTCCCTGCTACAGGGAGCACAAACTAAAAAAACTTGTGCCAATCATGAGACTTGAGCCCTTCAAGATTGTTGTTTCATGTGAAAGCAATCTTTAGACACCTCATGCACTTAGTAGGTGCCCAAAACTCTGAAATTATCTTCTTCACTTGTTGCTCTTCCATCCTCTGAAGCACCCAAGGAGCTCTTGGTAATGACACTATTCCATTGGGCTTAGTAATTGCCCACACCTCTTTCATACAACCTCGCTCTTCCAAGTCCTCCCTTTGTTCTTTGCTTTCTTTCTTTTCGATCAAACTCTTCTAGAGCATCTCTCCCACATTCTTAAAAATATGCACCGGTTCTACCAAATGATTAATCAATAACTCGCTCCAATAAGGGAGTTCATGAAAGATCAACAACTGTTCCATGCCAGTTATTGGTGTTTCTCAAACCCACATTTCTTTCCAATCACTAGCTTTCATTTGGCATTGCACTTGTCGACCAATTTTTACTTCACGTAAAGCATGCTTATATACATATGCATTCATGCTTGTATACATATGCATTCATGTATGCATATGCATGCTTGTATGCATATGCATGCTTGTATGCATATGCATGCTTGTATGCATATGCATTCATGTATGCATATGCATGCTTGTATCCATATGCATGCATGTATGCATATGCATGCATGTATGCATATGCATGTATGTATGCATATGCATGCATTCATATATGCATATGCATTCATTGTATGCATATGCATGCATGTATACATATGCATACATGCATGTATATGCATACATGTATGCATATGCATATATGCATGTATGCATATGCATTCATGTATGCATATGCATGCTTGTGTGTATATGCATGCTTGTGTGTATATGCATGCTTGTATGCATATGCATTCATGTATGCATATGCATATATGCATGTATATGCATACAAGCATGCATATGCATATATGCATATATGCATGTATGCATATGCATGCTTGTATGCATATGCATGCATGTATGCAATATATGCATGCTTGTATGCATATGCATGCATGTATGCATATGCATGCATGTATGCATATGCATGCATGTATACATATGCATGCATGTATGTATGCATACACATTCATATATGCATATGCATTCATGTATGCATATGCATTCATGTATGCATATGCATTCATGTATGCATATGCATTCATGTATGCATATGCATGCTTATATACATATGCATTCTTGTATGCATATGCATGTATGTATGCATATGTATGCATGTATGCATATGTATGCATTCATGTATGCATATGTATGCATTCATGTATGCATACACATTCATGTATGCATACGCATTCATGTATGCATACGCATTCATGTATGCATACGCATTCATGTATGCATATGCATTCATGTATGCATACGCATGCTTGTATGCATATGCATGCTTGTATGCATATGCATGCTTGTATGCATATGCATTCATGTATGCATATGCATTCATGTATGCATATGCATTCATGTATGCATATGCATGCATTCATATATGCATATGCATGCATGTATACATATGCATGCATGTATACATATGCATGCATGTATACATATGCATATATGCATGCATATGCAAATATGCATGTATGCATGTATGCATATGCATCCATGTATGCATATGCATCCATGTATGCATATGCATCCATGTATGCATATGCATGCTTGTGTGTATATGCATGCTTGTATGCATATGCATTCATGTATACATATGCATATATATGTATACAAGCATGCATATGCATATATGCATGTATGCATATGCATGCTTGTATGCATATGCATGCATGTTTTCATATGCATGCTTGTATGCATATGCATGCTTGTGTGCATATGCATGCATGTATGCATATGCATTCATGTATGCATATGCATTTATATATGTATGCATATGCATGCTTGTATGCATATGCATTGTATGTGTATGCATATGCATGTATGTGTATGTATATGTATTTTGTATTATGTGTGTATGCATATGCATGTGTGTATGCATATGCATGTGTGTATGCATATGCATGTGTGTATGCATATGCATTGTGTATGTGTATGCATATGCATGTGTGTATGCATATGCATGTGTGTACGCATATGCATATTTGCATGCATATGCACGTGTATGTGTATGCATATGCATGTGTATATGCATATGCATGTCTGTATTCATATGCATGTGTGTATGCATATGTATGTGTGTGTTTATACATATGTGAGTGTGTATGTATATGTATATATCTCTCCCTCTCTCTCTCTCAATGGAAAACAAAACAATCACTTACATCGATGTAATTGTTTGAATCAAGGTTGTCAAAATCCACTTGAGTTTCTCCTTCGTCGAATTTCCAAAGATTTGATCCCAAAAATCTAATGCAAAATTAAAGAGAAAAGATATTAGAAAAGCAAAAACATAAAGAAAGAAAAAAGAGTGCTACAATATTTGCGATCTACTTACCAAAGCGTCAGATCTATAAAAATAGAGGTGTGCTTAGAGAAAGAGAGAGGGAAGGAGAGGGAGAGAGAGAGAGAGAGAGAGAGAGAGAGAGAGAGAGAGAGAGAGAATTGTTTGAATCAAGGTTGTCAAAATCCACTTGAAGTTCTCGTTCCTCAAATTTCCAAAGATTTGATCCCAAAATCTCTTGCAAAGCCAAACAAAGAACATGTTAGTAAAGCAAAAACATAACGAAAGAAAAAATAGTGCTACAATATGTGCGATCTACTTACCAAAACTTCATATCTATAAAGATAGAGGTCTGTTTAGAGAGAGAGAGAGAGGGAGGAAGAGAGAGGGAGGGAGAGAGAGGGAGAGAGAGAGAGGGAGAGAGAATGAGAGAGAGGGAGGGAGAGAGAGAGAGAGAGAGAGAGTGAGAGAGAGAGAGGGAGGGAGAGAGAGAGAGAGTGAGAGAGAGAGGGAGGGAGAGAGAGTGACAAATAGAGATCTGCTGTTGGCGCATGCAAATTCCCGACAAGAGAAGATCTAGATTCAAAATGCTCAGAATGAAGAATTTTGGTTTCGGGCCCAGTTAAAAAGACTGCGTCGGTATAAGCGTTGATATAAGCGTCGGTATTTCCAGAAAAGTAGTGATGCTTATTTCGACGCTTATACCAACGCAGTCTTTCCGAGGCAAAGCGGCTTTCCCAAATTGTACGAGGGTCATACCGACGCCGAGAGCTGACCGTCGGTATGCTGACTGTCGGTATTCCCTCGATATGTTGTAGTGAGGGTGCCATTGGACGTTGAAGGAATACTTCACTCCTTCATAGATGAAGCCCCCTAGGTCCTCCCTCGAGGCCATCGGTCAACCAATAGGTGCAACAATATCCCTCAAAAAGTCATATAGGAAAAAAGGAAGGTTGGGAAGCTCAATTGCTTGGCATATTCAAAAAGCAATTTATTAAAATGTCACATTTGTAATTTAGGGCTTAATTTTGTGATTACATGATTGCAATCTTAATCCTTCACCGATCCAATCATTATAGGGAGGTCATGACTACATGCATCCAAGGTAGAGCATATTTTGGGGTCAAATACTATTGTCCTTCAAAACGGTAATCAAAAGAAGAGTATTTTCTATGATAGAATCACACAATCATTCCGATACTCGAAGTGGATGTTCGGAGAATTAGTTATTGAGAAGCTAGTAGTTTCATGGTATTACATCTAGTCAGAGAAGAAAAATAGGATCAATAGGCAGATATCAATCTTAAATAGTAGCATCAATCTTAAATAGTAGCATGATGAGGCTCCATAAGTAGTTCAAAAGGCCAAGAAGATGTTTTGAAGACTCAAGTAGGAGAAATTCCAAGGTGAAGCGAGATGTTTTGGAAGACTTTAATTTGTGCATTGAGGAAAACCCAAGAATAGTGAAAGCCTTAGCAAAATGGGATCCAAAATTAAGGACTAAACTGAAACCACTTCTTATAAAATATCAGGATGATGGTTCACCAATGAAATTCTTCGAGCACATGGTCCTATGCCTTCTCTTTTTCTCTCCTTTTTTTTTTCTTTTTCTTCCCTCTTCTTTATTTTTCTCTTTTTTTTTTGAACAATGTCACAAAACAAGAAGAAAGAGGTTAGTATCAATAAAATATTTTACATATGTCAAATGTGTCTCATGTGCCTGTGATTCTCAATTGTGTCTATGCATAGCCTTGTAATGTGGCCCTATATTAATGCATACTTAGGAAATGCATGACCTGAATGGTGCAAAAGATGAGGTTATGCCAAAGGCATATGGTTTTCGCATGTTGAGACTTCCAATGTTACTTGCAGACATTGATGCAATCCTTGTTTGGAGGTATTCATGGATCACAATATAATGCAATGAATCAATGGTTGAATGGCAATTGATACTTCCTCCTTATAGGGATCCATACTCGAATAGTGTTCAGCTATGTACAAATTACTTGTGGCTTCTTCATCTTCAGATGGTTTCTTAAATTTTGTATCCCTCGTGGTTGGCTCTTTGGTTTTATGGGGGCTACTGGTGCTTTTGGCTTCCAAACCCATACCCTTGTTGATTGTCTTCTTACTATCTCCGAATAGGTGAGTTGTTGTTCTTTTGATCTCTCTGCTTGGTTATGACCCTTGCCTCTCCTTTGCTTCTTTGTTGTGACATTTATGTGTGAGGGAGAACACATGATAAAGGGTAGCATGCTCCACTAGGGGTCTCTCCTGGCACATTGGACAATTCTTAATCCACTCATGTGAGGGAGAAATTCTACCAATGGAGCACTCCATTCTAGAATTAAAGGAACATGATAAAGGGTAGCATACTCTACTAGGGGTCTCTCCTGGCACATTGGACAATTCTTAATCCACTCATGTATTTCTCTATCCATAATAGGCCAATACACTCCTAAACATTTTGAATTCTACAATGTTCGTTGTTTAGAATACCAATTTCCTAGCAATCCTTCATGGGCTTGTTGCAACCAACTATTACATTCATCCTCCTCAACACAACAAGCTAGCACACCCTTTGTATCTTGTTTGTACATAGTTCCTACCAATAATTGAGAATTTTGTTATTTTTCAATTTCATCTTTTCTTGTTTTCACATTATTATTTGTGGGTCCAAAGGTTAGGATAGGTGCCAACTTATTTTCCCATTTAGGAACAACTTCTAAATTGAACAGATAAGCTTCGGTAAGTTCATCAGACACTCTTTGTGGTGGCTCTTCTAAAATGATGCGAGAAAGGTGATTCGCCTTGAGGTGGGTCCTGTTGGAGCAAGTCTATGACAAGCCTAAGTATTGGCTTGAGTCTCACAAAGTCTTAGAAGAAGCTTCAAAATGAAGACTATGTAAAGTTCACTTGTGAACTACCTCTTGTAATTTTTTGAAGAGTTTACTTAATGCAAAAGTAAGAGAATCTTAAGTGGTTGAGTCCACATGATCAAAAAGGGAAAGAGGAGCCACGAATTCGTGATTTGTGGTAGGTAGAGAATCAAATCAATCATTGGTTGATTGGAGAGTGATTGAGAGAAGTTAGCCTCCCAAACTCAACTATAAATAGATGGCAGTTCTAGTCGTGGTTAGAGAGACCTATGTGAAGACCTCCAAGAGCTGAGCTTTATGCCATATCAAGGTCTGATTACAAGGCACACATATGTATCAGTAAGTCATTGTATTTTTCAAGCAATATACTTTCAGTTTCATGATTATTTGAGTTCATCTTTCCATGTTCTTGTGAAGTGTACTACTCACTGCCATTACTCTCAGTTTTCTCAGTCAGCTTGCAGAGATGTTTTCTCTGAGCTTGGTGCATCATTTTCAGTGATTTAACTTAGTAAAGTTAGTTCTATAAGTCTAATATATGCTCACAAATTCTCATGTCATTTGGATGTTGCAATCTTCAGTTATGTTCATTTGAAGTCAACAGGGTCTGTTCATCTTAACTTCTCTGTCAGGTACCCGACTTTTTCACTCATCTTGTGAGAGCCATTGCTCAGTGGTTACTTATCCAAATTCAGTGATTTAAAGCTTGTTGGATTTAACTTACTGTCTAGTATAAGCATACAAATTTTCATAATCATTGGATCCCTACATTTTGAGTTATGGTGATTTTTCTGCTCACTGGTCTCAAATTGTAGCAGCCCGTGAAAATCAAGATGATGTCATCAGTTGTTAAAACTCATTCTCAGTGTGTGGTTCATTATTTTTTATGCGATTACTCTTGAAAGTTAGCTCTTTAAGCTACCTAGACTTCCCCAAGAGGAATTAAGCTAATTGCTACTGTGCTCAGAGAATTATGTAAAACACTAGATAGGTGTATGAACCAAGAATAGCAAGTTTTCAGCTCTGAGCTAACTCCAACTTATCTGTTTTGATCTATCTTTTTGAGAGTGATCTTCCAAGGTATATAGGATGTCTAATACATCCATTGGCAAGCTAAAAGGGCCCACCATATACTCCTGGAGTTCATTTGGCTGGTGTGGATCAAGGATTTTGCAACACTTCTTCATCTTCAAGCACATACCTATCCATCTCTTCACAGTGGTATCAGAGCAAGGTTGGACAACATGGCAGATGGATTTCCTTCATCAATTGACAAATTGGATAGATGTAACTACTCAGCTTGGTCATTAAGAATGGAAGCTTATCTCCAAGGTAGAAGTTTATATGGTTATGTGGCTGGAGATGAAGTTATGCGAAGTTTTAGGAACAAAAGTCAACCAACACAAGAAGAGCAAGAAAGATTGAGCACATGGTGCTCCAAGGATGCACTTGCAAGGTCTTATCTCCTCAACTCTATCTCAGATTTTTTGTTGCCTCACATTAGAAGTTGTAAGACATCTCAGGAAGTGTGGGATGCACTTGAAGCCTTCTTTTCTTCAAGTACCAAAGCTAGGAAGCATCAACTATGGCTGGATTTCACAACTCTCAAGAAGGCTCCCAAACAAAATGTGACTGATTTTGTCACAAAGCTCAAGGACATAGCGGATCAGTTGGGAAGCATTGGAGAGGTAATAGATGAAGAGAAAATTGTAAGGCAGGTGATCAATGGCTTGAAGGTAGATGACAAGTGGGAAGCATTCACCACAGCTATGGATTTGTACATGGACATGCATGTACGTGATTTCAATACACTCATTGGACAACTACTTACTCAAGAGGCAAAGCTTATCAAAAATGGAGAAAGCTCTAAAGGTAATCAATCTTCAGCTTTATACACTGATAAAAGCAAGTCCAAAGATAACAAAGGAAAGGCAAAGAAAGTGGATGATGAAGCAAGTACATATCAAGCTAACTATGTAGGTAGAGGAAGACATGGCAGAGGTAGAGGAAGAGGAGGTAGACAAGGCAGGGGGAGATCCCAAGACTCCAACTCATGTTCTATTTGTGGATTAACTAATCATACAACTGAAAATTGCTTTAGGAATTCCAGGAATCAAAGAGGCAGAGGATACAATAGAGGAAGTTATGGCTACTCAAGAGGAAGGTTCAACAACTACCATGGCAACTACAACAACTACAATCATTCAAACTATCAAGGAGGCTACAAAGGAAGGAGAGACTACAATAACTACACAGAAGACTCAAACAAAGAGGATTCATTATTGATCATGAACATGGCTATGCCACAAGGTAAATCTGATGAGCATGTCTTCTACATAGATTTAGGTTGTTCAAATCATGTAGCAGGAAATGTGGCACTCCTATCAGATTTAGAAGATCCAAGGAATAAGCATGAGGTACAAACAGGAGATGATACAAAACATCCTGTGGAGAAAATAGGCAATGTCAAAGCACCTGATGGAAACATCAACCTACTCAGTAAGGTACTCTATGTCCCTACCATTACAAAGAATTTGATAAGTGTTGAGCAGATAGTAGAGAAAGGGCTGCAAGTCACGTTCACAAAGGCAGGAGCATTTGTTGAAGATCCAAGTCAAGGATTCAGAAGAATTGCAAAAGGTGAAAAGACAGGTAGATTGTTCACATTTGAATTACAGGACACTAGAAACATTGCTCTCTTTAATTATGGTAGTCAGACACTCACAGAATTGGAAGTATGGCACAAAAGGTTAGCACATATTGGTGAAAGGTCATTAAAGCAAATCTGTAGGGACCAAAGTGTACTTGGACTTCCTAATTTGTCAAAACAACATATGATTTATAAGTGTAGTGCATGTCAATTTGGAAAGTCTCACAGGTTACCATTCATGAAGAAAGGTTATATGCATGGAGATCTCTTGGAGTTGGTTCATACAGATGTATGGGGACCTAGCAAGGAAGCTTCAATATCTAGATCAAGGTATTATGTTTCCTTTATTGATGATTGCAGCAGATGGACTATCCTATTCTTTATGAAACACAAAGATGAAGTTTTTTCATGTTTCAAAAGAGATTTGGCTCTTGTGGAGAATCAAACAGGTAAATCACTAAAAAGGCTAATGTCAGATGGAGGGGGAGATTACTTCTCCCATGAGTTTGATTCTTTTCTTCAAGAAAGAGGAATCAAAAGAGAGGTAACTACAAGGTACACTCCCGAGCAAAATGGAGTGGCAGAAAGGAGGAATAGGACAATTGTTGAAGCTGCAAGGTCTATGTTAAATGAAAAGCATTTACCTAATTACTTATGGGCTGAGGCTGTATCTACAGCCACTTACTTGATTAACAGGTTGCCTTCAAAATCCCTTGATGGGATGACTCCATATGAGGCTTGGAATGGAAGAAGACCAAGCTTAGATCATTGTAAAATTTTTGGATGTATTTCTTTTGCTCATGTTCCTTCAAAGGTTAGAGGCAAGATGGATCCAAAGGCAGAAAGGTGTGTATTTATTGGATATGACAACAATCAAAAGGGCTACAAGTTATACAACCCTACCAACAAAGGATTCTTGGTAAGCAGAGATGTAATTTTTGATGAGAAAAATTCATGGTATGAAGATTCATGCAGGAAGGTCAATTTACCATATAATCTTGAAGAAGATTTTCCAAAGCTTGGTAGAGAACAATCAAAGATTGAAGAACAAGACACCTCAGAGGATGATGAAGAATCTCACATGGAAAAGATCAAAGCATGGAAGTCTAAAGGTAAAGCAAAATTGCAGGAACTTGGACATGAGGCAGAATCATCACATCATGGCCTAAGAAGATATATGAGGGAAAAGAAAAAACCAAAAAGGTATGGGTTTGACACCTCATTAGTAACTAAACATTCTATCTACATAGCACAGGACATAAACCAAGAGGAGCCATCATCATTCGAAGAGGCCAAAGCAAAAACAGAATGGAAGCATGCAATGAAGGAAGAGATTGAAGCACTTGAGGTATAAGGCAAGACTTGTGGCAAAAGGCTTTGCACAAACTCAGGGAATTGATTATGAGGAGACTTTCTCTCTTGTGGCAAAGATGCCTACTATTAGGGTTTTGCTTAGTATTGCCTCTTCCAAGAATTGGAAGATACTTCAACTAGATGTAAAGAATGCATTCTTGAATGGTTGGATAACAGAAGAGGTATATATGGCACAAACACCTGGTTTTGAGAATCAAGTTTATCCTGATTATGTGTGTAAACTTAACAAAGCATTGTATGGTCTCAAGCAAGCTCCAAGAGCTTGGAATTTCAGGCTTGTTTCATTCTTGCAGGACAAAGGCTTTCAACCAAGCAAGGCAGATCCTTCACTCTTTATTAAAAAGAGTAATTCCGAGGTCATCTACCTATGTGTATATGTAGATGATATTATATTGACAGGAAATGATGCAGATGGTATGAAGAAGATCAAAGATTACATGAGAGAAGAGTTCAAGATAAGTGATTTGGGTTCACTTACCTACTTCCTAGGTTTGGAAGTTGTCTACAAAGATCATGGTTTGTTTCTCACTCAAAGAAAGTACATTAAGGACATGTTGGCAAAATTCAAGATGCAAGATTGTAAGATTGCAAGTACTCCAATGGAGGTCAATCACAAATTGAGCTCACATGAAGGTGAACTCATAGAGGACATCACATCATATCAAAGTCTAGTGGGTAGTCTCAATTATGCCACATTGACAAGAGTAGATATATGTTACAGTGTGAGTGTGTTAAGTCAATTTATGCACACACCAAGGAAACCACATATGGATGCTGCCAAAAGGATTCTCAAGTATCTCAAAGGAACCATAAATGAAGGACTTTATTATCCTTATGTATCTAATTTAGGTTTGAAGCTATTTTCTGATGCAGATTGGGCTGGCTCCAAGGAAGATAGAAGGAGCACTTCAGGTTATCTTACCTTTGCAGGTTCAAAGCTTATTTCATGGTCATCCAAGAAGCAACCCATAGTTGCTCTCTCTTCTACTGAAGTTGAATATAGAGGTCTTGCCATAGCTACACAAGAAGCTATGTGGATGAAGACATTATTCAAAGATCTTGGATTGGAGTTTGGAACTCCAACTATTTTTGGTGACAATATGAGTTCTATTCATTTGGCTGCTAATCCTATTTTTCATGCAAGGACTAAACATATTGAAGTTCATTATCACTATGTACGAGAAAAGGTTCTAAGCAAAGAGATTCAAATATCATATGTGTCCACTCATCAACAATGTGCAGATATTCTAACCAAAGCATTGGATGGTACAAAGCTTTGCAAATTCAAGGCTATGATTGGTTTGCAAGTAATCTTGGAAGATTGAAGACCTCAAGCATACTTGGCTTGAGGGGGAGCTGTTGGAGCAAGTCTATGACAAGCCTAAGTATTGGCTTGAGTCTCACAAAGTCTTAGAAGAAGCTTCAAAATGAAGACTATGTAAAGTTCACTTGTGAACTACCTCTTGTAATTTTTTGAAGAGTTTACTTAATGTAAAAGTAAGAGAATCTTAAGTGGTTGAGTCCACATGATCAAAAAGGGAAAGAGGAGCCACGAATTCGTGATTTGTGGTAGGTAGAGAATCAAATCAATCATTGATTGATTGGAGAGTGATTGAGGGAAGTTAGCCTCCCAAACTCAACTATAAATAGATGGCAGTTCTAGTCGTGGTTAGAGAGACCTATGTGAAGACCTCCAAGAGCTGAGATTTATGCCATATCAAGGTGTGATTACAAGGCACACATATGTATCAGTAAGTCATTGTATTGTACAAGCAATATACTTTCATTTTCATGATTATTTGAGTTCATCTTTCCATGTTCTTGTGAAGTGTACTACTAACTGCCATTACTTTCAGTTTTCTCAGTCAGCTTGCAGAGATGTTTTCTCTGAGCTTGGTGCATCATTTTCAGTGATTTAACTTGGTAAAGTTAGCTCTATAAGTCTACTATATGCGCACAAAGTTTCATGTCATGTGGATGTTGCAATCTTCAGTTATGTTCATTTGAAGTCAACAGGGTCTGTTCATCTTCACTTCTCTGTCAGATACCTGACTTTTTCACTCATCTTGTGAGAGCCATTTCTCAGTGGTTACTTATCCAAATTCCGTTATTTAAAGCTTGTTAAGTTCATATTACTGTCTAGTATACCCATACAAATTTTCATAATCATTGGATTCCTACATTTTGAGTTATGGTGATTTTGCTGCTCACTGGTCTCAAACTGTAGCAGCCCGTGAAAATCGGGATGATGTCATCAGTTGTTAAAACTCATTCTCAGTGTGTGGTTCATTCTTTTTTATGAGATTACTCTTGAAAGTTAGATCTTTAAGCTACCTAGACTTCCCCAAGAGGAATTAAGCTAATTGCTTCTGTGCTCAGAGAATTATGTAAAACACTGGACAGGTGTATGAACCAAGAATAGCAAGTTTTCACCTCTGAGCTAACTCCAACTTATCTGTTTTGATCTATCTTTTTGAGAGTGATCTTCCAAGGTATATAGGGTGTCTAATACATCCATTGGCAAGCTAAAAGGGTCCACCATATACTCTTGGAGTTCATTTGGCTGGTGTAGATCAAGGATTTTGCAACACTTCTTCATCTTCAAGCACATACCTATCCATCTATTCACAGGTCCTACCTTTCCTAACAACCACTTCAAACTCATATTCCATTAGTAAGAGGAACCATCTTACTAAGTGTCCTGTATTGCAAGAGTAAGTAAACATCAGTAAGATGGTTCCAAACATCAGTAAGATGGTTCCAATAGTAAGTGTCCTACATCAGTATAAACATCAGTAAGATGGTTCCAACAGTTATACCGATGCCCAACTGACTGTTGGTATGGCTAGCATGGTTCTTCCAAAAATTTTCAATGGTCATATGGATGTCGAGGCATGATCATCAGTATGACTAGCATGAGTATGAGACTCATACGTTGTAGTGTGTGTATGTGTATGTGTATGTGTATGTGTATGTGTATGTGTATGTGTATGTGTATGTGTATGTGTATGTGTATGTGTATGTGTATGTTGTGCATGTGTATGTGCATGTGTATGTGTATGTGTATGTGCATGTGTATGTGCATGTGTATGTGCATGTTTATGTGCATGTGTATGTGTATGTGTATGTGTATGTGTATGTGTATGTGTATGTGTATGTGTGTGTATGTGTATGTGTATGTGTGTGTATGCATATGTGTATGTGTATGTGTATGTGTATGTGTATGTGTATGTGTATGTGTATGTGTATGTGTATGTGCATGTGTACGTGTACGTGTACGTGTACGTGTACGTGTACGTGTACGTGTACGTGTACGTTGTCGGGAAGATTTGCATCTTCCAGTTGATGACGAGAGAAAATGAAAACACAATTATTGGTGAACTCTAAGCTTTTATATCACTGTTGAACAATTGTTCTGAATTGAATTAACTTTTTTTGAAGTGTTTACAGGTATGGATGATGAAGCAAAATCTATGTTCTTATTAGGGTTTACCCTAATTACTTAATTAATGAGTATTTCATATTTATACATGCTTGATTCATGGGTATTTAACCCTAGGGTTGTCTAAGTTCACATGATTTTATGTTCATTGGGTTCATCTGAAGGGTCTCAAAAGATTTAATGGATTCATGTTAGAGTTTAATTAAGAGTTAGTGGGTTAATGATAGGGTTCATAAGGATTTTAATGGGTTATCAATGATTTCCAAAGGGTTTTAATAGGGTTTTGATGGGTTTTAAGTAGGTTTTAGGGTTTTAGAATGTTTCAAGGGTTAAAATAATTAATATTGAAGGAAATTAATCTATAA
This sequence comes from Ceratopteris richardii, assembly GCA_020310875.1. Taxonomy (NCBI): domain Eukaryota; kingdom Viridiplantae; phylum Streptophyta; class Polypodiopsida; order Polypodiales; family Pteridaceae; genus Ceratopteris; species Ceratopteris richardii. The sequence goes on along the minus strand of CM035423.1, from coordinate 122,350,449 downwards.
CTAAACATTGGTTCATTAATAAAAATTAAAATATGGTTTAATTAATTACCTAAACATATGTATGCATTTAAATACTAAGGTTCTAATTAATTAAAAGCTTAACCTAAGCTTAATTTAATGGATATATTTAATTGAGAAAATTAAGGTAATAGAATAAAAATAATAATTGAAGTGGATAATTAATGAGCGGTGTATGTGAGTACTATTTAAAGTGTGGTGTGGGTTAAGTGTGTAACTAAAGTGGTTAAAGTGAATAGTTTTAAAGTGTGGTAGTTGTGAGTACAAGTTAAAAGAGTGGTAGAAAAAAAAATATGCATTTAAAGTGTAAAAAAAGGTGTGTACAAAGAGTGGTGAGTGTGTGAGTAATTAAAAGAGAGGTTGTGTGAGAAAAGTTAATTAAAGTGTGGTGATTAAGTGTGGGTTAAAGGATGGATGAGGAAATAAAGTAAATCCAAAAGAGTGGTAAAAACATGATCTCTGTGTGTATAAATATGTGGGCTTTGCTCCATATTTTGATAATGTTTTCATTACATCATTGAAGATTAATGAGCAATTGAAGAGCAAATGAAGTGCAGTGAACCTAATGTTTTTTGCAGAAACATTGAAGATTACAATTAATTGAAGTGAAGACAATTGAAGTGAAGCGGCAGCTTAAAGATCCATTTAAATCTTATTTCCCATTTAGTCAACTATCCAATTGACTAGACATTTATCCAATTGTTTAGGCCTTCCAGTTGTATTAGATTTATTGATTCGAACCATTAGCATATCAATTAATTCATTCAAACAGTTTAGCATCATATTGTTTCATTAGTTTTTCCATTACTTTCTTTGATGTCTTATAAGTTAGTTCACGAGTCTGAGCACAGTACTATTGAAAATATAGAAAATGTTCCGCCAACTCTAGACAGACCAGAACCCTCTAGCTTACCTGAAAGTTTAATAGAAGAACCCATTATGGAAGTTTCAATCTCATATCAGGAAGCTGTTGCTATGTATGAGGCTGCCCGTCCTTATGGTCCATAGCTAGTAAAACTATTTACTTTTGGTAAGAAAACTTTAGTTTCAGTCATAGAATTAGGTAATTTATATTGTTTTGTCATTAGAACCCTTATTTCCTTAAGCTTGAGTCCGCTACAGACACCCTGCGTGTGCCGAACGATTTAGGCGGATGACTTGATCCACCATCCGAGCATCTCTCACGACCCGACATTGGTGAACCCGACGTGAACAAACGGCCTTGCAGCTCAGGTATAAAATTTAAAGTTTTCATGCATGTGCATACATGATATCGACAGGTTGGATTGCAGAAGCTTCTTCATCCGTGGGAGCAGTGGCTTTGTCTTTGACTCCTTGCACTCTTCTAGGTGTTGAGGGCTGTTCCCTAGGGAACTGAGCGCCTCCACGAAGAGTGGCAAGTAGCTATCCTCATCTCGCCACCCCTTTTCATCGACATTAGAAGCAAGAACGTTTGCACAATCATCCATTAGCAACTGATGTATTAGATTTTGATTCTATTAAAAATTGTATAAACTTATACACAAGTCACTCTTTAAAGCCTCTTCTTCGATTCAGATTCCAGGTATTTATATTTGGATTCTTTTTGCTTGCACATAATTAAATGAAAATGACATCTAATGTAGAGAATCTTCTGCATGATATGGAAACACGATTAATTTCATCTATAGATTTAAAGCTTAATTCCAAGTTTGAGTCCTTAAACTCGTTTCTTTCAATTTTAACTACAGTAGTATCTGATTTTAATGCAAATCTTAAGTCAATAGATACTCAATTTGATCACGAGTTTAGGAATTTAGAAGGAATTCTTCATTATGAACTCTCAAATTTGAATGAAAATATGGAAACAATAGCAAATTATGTAAAAGAAATCTCTTCATTCAAAACTATTGGTCAAGACATTGCAAATTTAAAAGAGAACATTGAAAGGTTAAACAACGAAATACATGATAGTGCTACATGTGAATGCAAAGATAGATATCAAGTACGAGTTCAAAGTAGATCTATGTATTCCATTGACCAAAATCCTTTACCCGATCATAGAAAAGTTGAGCCTAAGGCTTTATATCAAAGACCGAAGAGAACTGTAAGATGCTTCTGGTGTGACCAACTAGGTCATACTTATGGGAATTGTATGGCCTATGAGAAAGCATGTAGCCAACAATTGGTATTAGAAAGTGAACAGAAAATATGTGATTATCAAACGCATCTACCATTGAGATTAAACTTAGGTAGAGGAGGAATGATAGAATATTTTGACCAAGAAAAATTTAGTCCTAAAACCAAACTTCGAAAACAATGGAAACCTAAGAGTCATAAGGAGAAAAGCAATGTATGTCAATTACATTCTATGAACACCAAGATTGTGCCGAAATGTGAATGTTTGGACAATGATCAAAACCTTATTAAACCTAAATCTATGAATAACATTGATCTTCAAATTAAATCTAAGGATCAAGATACATTGAAAAAGTTTAAGAAAGAAGAAGATGTAAAGATAAAAGATGATGAAAATGAACAATCAATTGATGGAAATATAGATATACAGGCGGTTAAAACAGAACCTAAAGTCATAGAAATTGACAATAAATGTGATCAAAATAAAAATGATGAAAGAATAGTACATCTGAAGACGAAAATCTTCAACTTCAATCAGAACATGACAAGAATATGGGAAAATGGGTACAAGAAGCCATATAGAAGATTGAAAATAATATCAAAAACTCATCTAAAGGTAAGAAAAAGGAGAAGAATTTAAGTGAGTAGTTTTATTTTGATGGAATTGTTTATTGAAGATAAAACAATTCAAATTTTGAATTTTGCTTGCTGCATATATGCTGTTTTCCTAAAAATTGAGAAATATATACCTAAATTGTTTAGTTTTAATGTTTGAAAAGCTAATTACAAACTTATGATTAAGTTTACATTACGATTTGTTTAATCAAAAGAATTCTAAAATATGAAAACACAAAGTTTGTTTCAAATTAAACAAAAACATGTTTGTAATTATGCTTGCAAATGATTTTGATCAAGTATGCTTGTCATTTCCTAAACTTATGATAAATTTATGATTTTTTTTCTTTCACAAATAAGAAGAAATCTATTATGAAAAACAATTATGAAGAATATTATTATGATGAATATTTTGCACAAAATGATCTTTGTTTACAACAATTATGATGATATACTTTTAAAAGAAAGAAATATATATGATATAAATATGATCATGATAAATATGAAGAACATGAAAAAAAATGTTACAATATGAGGATGATTTTATTGATATACCATATGATGAGTAAGAGGAACTTTTATAATCCAGATATGAATTTTTCATTGATAAAAAAAAAAATGATGCTCATTCATAAAGATACAAGTTAAAAACTTTGAACATTTTGATTTTCCTAAATTTTATGAACTTTGTTTCATAGGTTGAAAAACCTATTTAAAAAAATTAAGAATGCATTATTTATGATAATTATAACCACTATGAATTTCTTATGATGAAATTTATGACATGATGAAGATGAATCTGATAGAATATATGAATTTATATTTGCAAGATAAATGATAATGAAGATTACTTGTTTTGTAGCTTCTATTTTATAAGTGATTACAGGTTCTGAAGATGCATTGATCAAAGCAATTGAAGATGTTATGCTAAAAGTTCTGATGAATTTAAAGAGAGCAGATTGAAGATAAAATTGATTTTAGGTTGTATTTTTCTTTGTCTTAAAGTTTTGTTTTACGTATTTTGTTTGCATTCATATAAAACTAATTGATAAAATCTGGAATGAAGAATATTAATTTATAAAGGACTCTATTTAACCATATTAGGGAAATAAACATAATTTATATTTCTACATTTATAGATTAAGTGAGATTTGTTAAAAATAGAAGGATTTGTAGTTCATTTAGATAACGAAAGTAGTTGTATATGTGTAGGAGCATATTGTTGCATGATACATGTCTGTGAAAACCTAGATCTTTCTTGTCCATGCAGCTAGATCCTTAGCTCGGATTAAGGGGTTAAGCCTTTCCCCTTTAAAACAAAAAAGTAGCGAAAAAAAAAAAAATATTGACATGGAAGTTATACCTTCTTCCACCCCAAAAAGGTATTTACATTTATTATCGATATGAAGTTTACATCATATTTATATGAAGAGAACTAGTTGTGAAAAAACACATCTAGCGATTAAAATTGGGCATACAAGGCGGCTGTCTGTCCAAGTAGATTTAGTAGATTCTTTGGCATGCTTGATTGCTCATATGTGAATGCATATATATGATGAAACCTGCATTTGAATGAATGAAAATGAATTCTGTTTTATACTAATCTTTACATAGTTTGTAAATGGATAAAATGTAAACTAATGTTTGTTGACTAAAAAGGTCAATAGTTTACCTTTATACTTTAATATGTTTTCATTGCCAGATGTAATTGAAATAAACTTCATGTGCATGTTGAAAAGATTTAAAATTTGATAAGATTAAATATTTTAAAAAAGAATTGATGTTGTTCTATGATTTAATTTCAGGATAATCATTGAAAATGCGGCTTCCCTTAATCTGCAAGTTGGCCCATCGGGACGATGTGCAGGTTTGGTGGCGGTGGATGTCGGGAAGATTTGCATCTTCCAGTTGATGACGAGAGAAAATGAAAACACAATTATTGGTGAACTCTAAGCTTTTATATCACTGTTGAACAATTGTTCTGAATTGAATTAACTTTTTTTGAAGTGTTTACAGGTATGGATGATGAAGCAAAACCTATGTTCTTATTAGGGTTTACCCTAATTACTTAATTAATGAGTATTTCATATTTATACATGCTTGATTCATGGGTATTTAACCCTAGGGTTGTCTAAGTTCACATGATTTTATGTTCATTGGGTTCATCTGAAGGGTCTCAAAAGATTTAATGGATTCATGTTAGAGTTTAATTAAGAGTTAGTGGGTTAATGATAGGGTTCAGAAGGATTTTAATGGGTTATCAATGATTTCCAAAGGGTTTTAATAGGGTTTTGATGGGTTTTAAGTAGGTTTTAGGGTTTTAGAATGTTTCAAGGATTAAAATAATTAATATTGAAGGAAATTAATCTATAACTAAACATTGGTTCATTAATAAAAATTAAAATATGGTTTAATTAATTACTTAAACATATGTATGCATTTAAATACTAAGGTTCTAATTAATTAAAAGCTTAACCTAAGCTTAATTTAATGGATTTATTTAATTGAGAAAATTAAGGTAATAGAATAAAAATAATAATTGAAGTGGATAATTAATGAGCGGTGTATGTGAGTACTGTTTAAAGTGTGGTGTGGGTTAAGTGTGTAACTAAAGTGGTTAAAGTGAATAGTTTCAAAGTGTGGTAGTTGTGAGTACAAGTTAAAAGAGTGGTAGAAAAAAAAATATGCATTTAAAGTGTTAGAAAAGGTGTGTACAAAGAGTGGTGAGTGTGTGAGTAATTAAAAGAGAGGTTGTGTGAGAAAAGTTAATTAAAGTGTGGTGATTAAGTGTGGGTTAAAGGATGGATGAGGAAATAAAGTAAATCCAAAAGAGTGGTAAAAACATGATCTCTGTGTGTATAAATATGTGGGCTTTGCTCCATATTTTGATAATGTTTTCATTACAGCATTGAAGATTAATGAGCAATTGAAGAGCAAATGAAGTGCAGTGAACCTAATGTTTTTTGCAGAAACATTGAAGATTACAATTAATTGAAGTGAAGACAATTGAAGTGAAGCGGCAGCTTAAAGATCCATTTAAATCTTATTTCCCATTTAGTCAACTATCCAATTGACTAGACATTTATCCAATTGTTTAGGCCTTCCAGTTGTATTAGATTTATTGATTCGAACCATTAGCATATCAATTAATTCATTCAAACAGTTTAGCATCATATTGTTTCATTAGTTTTTCCATTACTTTCTTTGATGTCTTATAAGTTAGTTCACGAGTCTGAGCACAGTACTATTGAAAATATAGAAAATGTTCTGCCAACTCTAGACAGACCAGAACCCTCTAGCTTACCTGAAAGTTTAATAGAAGAACCCATTATGGAAGTTTCAATCTCATATCAGGAAGCTGTTGCTATGTATGAGGCTGCCCGTCCTTATGGTCCATAGCTAGTAAAACTATTTACTTTTGGTAAGAAAACTTTAGTTTCAGTCATAGAATTAGGTAATTTATATTGTTTTGTCATTAGAACCCTTATTTCCTTAAGCTTGAGTCCGCTATAGACACCCTGCGTGTGCCGAACGATTTAGGCGGATGACTTGATCCACCATCCGAGCATCTCTCACGACCCAAAAACGTGTATGTGTATGTGTACGTGTACGTGTACGTGTACGTGTACATGTACATGTACGTGTATGTGTATGTGTATGTGTATGTGTGTAAAGAAAGATGGTGGATGCAATCCGAAGATGAGTTCGCGCTGCTACAACCAACTTCACACCAGCCAACTAAGACTCTAGAGTTGGTTAGTAGACCCTTTGAGCTTCGTAAACTTTTGTGATACTTGTTTTGGAACAAGTATCTCAGAACTTTGAGTCAAGACAGACTAGTTGCAAAATGACTAGCTCCCAAAACTTGTTATTAATTTTGTACATACACCTGCTAGAAAAAATGAATAGTGCTCCCAACTTGGTAGAATTAGAAAACTTCCTTTTGGAAATAGTAAATAGACTTAGATAGCTTGATAATCCAAGTTAAAACACTTCAATTGATCAACTGAGCATTGAGAGCAAGATTTAGCGAAATCTGGAACACTCCTGCCATTTTTGGGGCTCTGCAAAGATTCAACCAATGAGCAAAGAAACACAGATTTCTCACAAACAGTAACTTTAATGACAATGAAATTTTGTGATCATAATTTAAAGTTACAAAGAAATCCAATGCACTTTAAAACTCTGAAAAAGGTTATGTATAGCTCGAGGTATGATCTTCTGAAGTCACTATTCTGAGTGAGTATAGCAGAGAATAAAACAGAGAAGAAGTAAATGATGAATGTATAGATTCACATATAATTACAGCCACATTGGCAATCAATACTTGCACAATGGTAGTAGAATGATAGAGCTATGGATTAAGCTCTTAAATCTCTACAAATGAACATGAACTGGGCATGAATCAAGCTCTCTAATGGTGACTTGCTTCTTGCTCTTTTTATAGCTACTCTTGGAGGCAGTTTTGAATTTGAATTCAGATAACTTCACCTAAAAGTGATGCTAAGAATTAGGAGATATTGTGTTAGCTGATGGATTTGTGGTTTTAGGTAGTTAGAGCCACGAATTTCCTTTTTACATCATGGATGACTTAAGACATTCTTTCTTTCGTAATTACAAGAGGTAAAATATACTCTTTTACAAGAGGTGTTCATATGTCTACACATATGACTACAAATGAACATAAATCAAATCTTATCAAGCATGTAGGCTGGGTAAAATGCACCAACAGCTCCTCCTCAAGTCTAACATGCTTGGCCTCCAAATAAGTCTTCAATTTTCCTTGATTTCTTGCAAGCCAATCATCAACTTGAATCTACTCAATTTTCTACCATCAAGAGCTTTAGTCAACATGTCTGCACATTGCATATCTGTAGAGACATAGGATAGTTGAATATCCTTTCTCATGAGCTTCTCCCTTAAATAATGCTAGTGGACTTCAATATGCTTAGTTCTAGCATGGTATATCGGATTAGCTGCAAGATGTGGCGAGCTTGTGTTGTCACAAAAGATGTGAGGTGTTGAAGAATGAAGTCCAAGATCTATATACAAAGATTTCAACCACATGATTTCTTGAGTTGCATTAGCGAAACCTCTATATTCGGCTTCAATGGAAGATAATGCCACTGTTGATTGCTTCTTGGATGACCAAAGAAATGATGTTTGACCAGATGCGCTTCTTCTATCATCTCTAGATCCGGCCCAATCTGCATGTGAGTAGGCCTTTAGCTCAATATCTTAAGTAAATGGATTAAAAAAACCTTGAGTCATGGTCCCCTTTAGGTACTCGAGGACTCTCTTGGCCGCTTCCATATGTGTTCTTCTCGGCTTATGCATAAACTGACTCAATATGCTAATACTATAGCATATATCCACCCTTGTGAGTGTTGCATAGTTCAAACTTCCAACCAAGCTTTGATAGCTTGTGATGTCTTCAATTGACTCTCCTTCATAAGCACTAGGCTTATGATTTTGCTCCATAGGTGTACCTGCATACTTGGTGTTTTTTTCCATCTTGAACTTGATGAGCATGTCATGCACATAATTCCTTTGTGTGACGTATATACCTAAGCCTATGTAGATTCGCTCCAATCCAAGAAAATAAGTGAGTGGTCCAAGATCACTTATTTTGAACTCCTCCTGCATTTGATTTTTTACCTATTTGATTCCTTCAAGATCATTCCCTATGATAATAATATCATCAACATACACACATATGTAGATCACTTCAGATATATTCCTTTTTATGAACAAAGAGGTATCTGCCTTGCTAACTTCGAATCCTTGGTCCTGCAAATAAGTCACCAATCTGAAATTTCCAAGCTCTTGGAGCTTGCTTCAATCCATAGAAGGCTTTCTTTAATTTGCATACATAGTTAGGATGATGTGCATCCTCATATCCAAGAGGTTGTGCCATATACACTTCCTCAGAAATCCATCCATTTAAGAAAGCATTCTTTACATCAAGTTGATAGAGCTTCCAATTTCTAGATGTAGCAAGACTAGTGAGAACCCTATTGTAGGCATTTTTGCAGCAAGAGAGAAAGTCTCCTCATTATCAATACCATGGTTTTGAGCAAACCCTTTAGCAAATAACCTTGCTTTATGTCTATTTATACTTGGATCTAGATTCCTCTTTATTTTGTACATCCGTCCAGATCCAATTACCTTCATAGATGGCTTGTTAGGTACAAGCTCCCAAGTGTCATTCTCCTTGAAGGCTTCCATTTCTTAATCCATTGCATCTCTCCAAGCTTTCTTGCTTTGTGCTTATTCAAATGTGGTAGGTTCTTCATTGGGTGAATCCTTTGCAATGTAGATTGAGTGCTTGGTGACCAAAGAAGTATCATAACCATACATGTATAGTTTCTTCTTCTCCTTTAAAGACCTTCTAAGTGGTTGATGTGAGTTCTCGAGTCCATATGTAGCATCTTGCATCTGTGCTTTACCTTTGCTCTTCCATAGCTTTAGACTTTTCAAGTCTTCTAGGTCAATCTCCGAATCACTTTCTTCAATTTGCTTTGGATCCTTTGGTTGAAGTGATGGAAAATCTTCATCCAAGTCATAAGGCAGCTTCACTTTCCTTTCATCATCAAACCATGATTCTCTCTCATAAAAAATTACATCTCTACTCGCAAAAAATCCTTTATTGTTTGGATTGTAAAATCTATATCCTTTTTGGTTTTGTTCATAACCAATAAATATGCACTTCTCTACCTTGGGATCCGATTTCCCTCTTACTTGAGAAGGAATGTCAGAATAGGCCAAGCATCCCAAGATTTTACAATACTCTAGACTAGGTCTTCTTCCATTCCACACTTCATATGGAGTGGTTCCATCTAGTGACTTAGATGCAAGTCTATTTATGAGATATGTGGCTTTAGACACAACCTCTATCCATAGGTAGTTTCATAATACCTTTCATTGAGCTTGGACCTTGCGGCTTCAACAATAGCTCTATTTATCCTCTCTACTACACCATTGAGTTTGGGTGTAAACCTTGTAGTGACTTCCCTTTTAATGCCTCTTTCATGCAAGTAGGCATCAAATTTAGAAGAGAAGTATTCTCCTCCACCATCTAATCTGAGTCTTTTCAAACTCCTACCTATTTGGTTTTCCACAAGAGCAACACACTTCTTAAAGCAATTAAAAACTTCATCCTTGTGCTTCATGAAAAACAGAATGGTCCACCTGCTACAATCATCTATGAAAGACACATAATATCATGAGCCTGATATACATGGCTCCTCACTAGGACGCCACACATCCGTGTGCATTAGATCCAAAAGATTTTGATACACATATCCCTTCCTATTGAAAGGCTGTCTATGAGCCTTGCCGAATTGACAAACTTCACACTTATAAATCATGTGTTGCCTTGTGATATTAGGCAAAACAAGTACACTTTGGTTCTTGCAAATTTGTTTGAGTGTCCTCTCACCAACGTGAGCAAGCCTTTTGTGCCATATCTCCAACTCTGTAAGAGTTTGAGATCCATAGCCAAATAAAGCTATGTTCTTTGTACCTTCCACTTCAAAAGTGAAAATCCTTCCTGTCTTTTCTCCTTTGGCAATCCTTCTAAAGCCTTTCCTTTCGTTTTCAACATATGCTCCAAATTGGTTGAATCTAACCTACAATCCTTTTTCAACAATCTGCCGAACTCTTATTAAAATTTTGGTAATTTTAGGGACATACAAGACTTTGCTTAAGAGGTTCATATTCCCATCTGACGTCTTCACATTACCTATCTTCTCCACTGAGTGCTTTGTATCATCTCCTGTTTGCACTTCATGTTTGTTTTGAAGATCTTCCAAATCACAAAGTAAAACCACATTTCCTATTACATAATTTGAGCATCCCGAATCAATGTAAAAGATGTGATCATCATTCTTACCCTTCTTCATTGATAGATTCATAATCAATAATGAATCTTCTTGACTTTGGTTCTGTGCATAGTTATTGTAATTGTATCTGCCTCTATTTGATCCATAGCCACCTCTGTTGAATCCTCTTCCTCTTGATTTCCTCGAGTTCATAGAAGACTCAAACAAAGAGGATTCATTATTGATCATGAACATGGCTATGCCACAAGGTAAATCTGATGAGCATGTCTTCTACATAGATTCAGGTTGTTCAAATCATGTGGCAGGAAATGTGGCACTCCTATCCGATTTAGAAGATCCAAGGAATAAGCATGAGGTACAAACAGGAGATGATACAAAACATCCTGTGGAGAAAATAGGCAATGTCAAAGCACCTGATGGAAACATCAACCTACTCAGTAAGGTACTCTATGTCCCTACCATTACAAAGAATTTGATAAGTGTTGGGCAGATAGTAGAGAAAGGGTTGCAAGTCAGGTTCACAAAGGCAGGAGCATTTGTTGAAGATCCAAGTCAAGGATTCAAAAGAATTGCAAAAGGTGAAAAGACAGGTAGATTGTTCACATTTGAATTACAGGACACTAGAAACATTGCTCTCTTTAATTATGGTAGTCAGACACTCACAGAATTGGAAGTATGGCACTAAAGGTTAGCACATATTGGTGAAAGGTCATTAAAGCAAATCTGTAGGGACCAAAGTGTACTTGGACTTCCTAATTTGTCAAAACAACATATGATTTATAAGTGTAGTGCATGTCAATTTGGAAAGTCTCACAGGTTACCATTCATGAAGAAAGGTTATATGCATGGAGATCTCTTGGAGTTGGTTCATACAGATGTATGGGGACCTAGCAAGGAAGCTTCAATATCTGGATCAAGGTATTATGTTTCCTTTATTGATGATTGCAGCAGATGGACTATCCTATTCTTTATGAAACACAAAGATGAAGTTTTTTCATGTTTCAAAAGATATTTGGCTCTTGTGGAGAATCAAACAGGTAAATCACTAAAAAGGCTAAGGTCAGATGGAGGGGGAGAATACTTCTCCCATGAGTTTGATTCTTTTCTTCAAGAAAGAGGAATCAAAAGAGAGGTAACTACAAGGTACACTCTTGAGCAAAATGGAGTGGCAGAAAGGAGGAATAGGACAATTGTTGAAGCTGCAAGGTCTATGTTAAATGAAAAGCATTTACCTAATTACTTATGGGCTGAGGCTGTATCTACAGCCACTTACTTGATTAACAGGTTGCCTTCAAAATCCCTTGATGGGATGACTCCATATGAGGCTTGGAATGGAAGAAGACCAAGCTTAGATCATTGTAAAATTTTTGGATGTATTGCTTTTGCTCATGTTCCTTCAAAGGTTAGAGGCAAGATGGATCCAAAGGCAGAAAGGTGTGTATTTATTGGATATGACAACAATCAAAGGGCTACAGGTTATACAACCCTACCAACAAAGGATTCTTGGTAAGCAGAGATGTAATTTTTGATGAGAAAAATTCATGGTATGAAGATTCATGCAGGAAGGTCAATTTACCATATAATCTTGAAGACGATTTTCCAAAGCTTGGTAGAGAACAATCAAAGATTGAAGAACAAGACACCTCAGAGGATGATGAAGAATCTCACATGGAAAAGATCAAAGCATGGAAGTCTAAAGGTAAAGCAAAATTGCAGGAACTTGGACATGAGGCAGAATCATCACATCATGGCCTAAGAAGATCTATGAGGGAAAAGAAAAAACCAGAAAGGTATGGGTTTGACACCTCATTAGTAACTAAACATTCTATCTACATAGCACAGGACATAAACCAAGAGGAGCCATCATCATTCAAAGAGGCCAAAGCAAAAACAGAATGGAAGCATGCAATGAAGGAAGAGATTGAAGCACTTGAGGAAAACAAAACTTGGGATTTGGTGCCCAAGACTTCATCCATGAAGGTAATAGGCTCAAGATGGGTCTATAAACTCAAGAAGAATTCTGATGGTTCAATTAACAGGTATAAGGCAAGACTTGTGGCAAAAGGCTTTGCACAAACTCAGGGAATTGATTATGAGGAGACTTTATCTCCTGTGGCAAAGATGCCTACTATTAGGGTTTTGCTTAGTATTGCCTCTTCCAAGAATTGGAAGATACTTCAACTAGATGTAAAGAATGCATTCTTGAATGGTTGGATAACAGAAGAGGTATATATGGCACAACCACCTGGTTTTGAGAATCAAGTTTATCCTGATTATGTGTGTAAACTTAACAAAGCATTGTATGGTCTCAAGCAAGCTCCAAGAGCTTGGAATTTCAGGCTTGTTATATTCTTGCAGGACAAAGGCTTTCAACCAAGCAAGGCAGATCCTTCACTCTTTATTAAAAAGAGTAATTCCGAGGTCATCTACCTATGTGTATATGTAGATGATATTATATTGACGGGACATGATGCAGATGGTATGAAGAAGATCAAAGATTAGATGAGAGAAGAGTTCAAGATAAGTGATTTGGGTTCACTTACCTACTTCCTAGGTTTGGAAGTTGTCTACAAAGATCATGGTTTGTTTCTCACTCAAAGAAAGTACATTAAGGACATGTTGGCAAAATTCAAGATGCAAGATTGTAAGATTGCAGGTACTCCAATTGAGGTCAATCACAAATTGAGCTCACATGAAGGTGAACTCATAGAGGACATCACATCATATCAAAGTCTAGTGGGTAGTCTCAATTATGCCACATTGACAAGAGTAGATATATGTTACAGTGTGAGCGTGCTAAGTCAATTTATGCACACACCAAGGAAACCACATATGGATGCTGCCAAAAGGATTCTCAAGTATCTCAAAGGAACCATAAATGAAGGACTTTATTATCCTTATGTATCTGATTTAGGTTTGAAGCTATTTTCTGATGCAGATTGGGCTGGCTCCAAGGAAGATAGAAGGAGCACTTCAGGTTATCTTACCTTTGCAGGTTCAAAGCTTATTTCATGGTCATCCAAGAAGCAACCCACAGTTGCTCTCTCTTCTACTGAAGTTGAATATAGAGGTCTTGCCATAGCTACACAAGAAGCTATGTGGATGAAGACATTATTCAAAGATCTTGGATTGGAGTTTGGAACTCCGACTATTTTTGGTAACAATATGAGTTCTATTCATTTGGCTGCTAATCCTATTTTTCATGCAAGGACTAAACATATTGAAGTTCATTATCACTATGTACGAGAAAAGGTTCTAAGCAAAGAGATTCAAATATCATATGTGTCCACTCATCAACAATGTGCAGATATTCTAACTAAAGCATTGGATGGTACAAAGCTTTGCAAATTCAAGGCTATGATTGGTTTGCAAGTAATCTTGGAAGATTGAAGACCTCAAGCATACTTGGCTTGAGGGGGATCTGTTGGAGCAAGTCTATGACAAGCCTAAGTATTGGCTTGAGTCTCACAAAGTCTTAGAAGAAGCTTCAAAATGAAGACTATGTAAAGTTCACTTGTGAACTACCTCTTGTAATTTTTTGAAGAGTTTACTTAATGTAAAAGTAAGAGAATCTTAAGTGGTTGAGTCCACATGATCAAAAAGAAAGAGGAGCCACAAATTTGTGATTTGTGGTAGGTACAGAATCAAATCAATCATTGATTGATTGGAGAGTGATTGAGGGAAGTTAGCCTCCCAAACTCAACTATAAATAGATGGCAGTTCTAGTCGTGGTTAGAGAGACCTATGTGAAGACCTCCAAAATCTGAGTTTTATGCCATATCAAGGTGTGATTACAAGGCACACATATGTATCAGTAAGGCATTGTATTGTACAAGCAATATACTTTCATTTTCATGATTATTTGAGTTCATCTTTCCATGTTCTTGTGAAGTGTACTACTCACTGCCATTACTCTCAGTTTTCTCAGTCAGCTTGCAGAGATGTTTTCTCTGAGCTTGGTGAATCATTTTCAGTGATTTAACTTGGTAAAGTTAGTGCTATAAGTATACTATATGCTCACAAAGTTGCATGTCATTTGGATGTTGCAATCTTCAGTTATGTTCATTTGAAGTCAACAGGGTCTGTTCATCTTCACTTCTCTGTCAGGTACCCGACTTTTTTACTCATCCTGTCAGAGCCATTTCTCAGTGGTTACTTAATCAAATTCCGTGATTTAAAGCTTTTTGGATTCAGCTTACTGTCTAGTATAACCATACAAAGTTTCATAATCATTGGATTCCTACATTTTGAGTTATGGTGATTTGTCTGCTCACTCGTCTCAAACTGTATCAGCCCGTGAAAATCGGGATGATGTCATCAGTTGTTAAAACTAATTCTCAGTGTGTGGTTCATTATTTTTGATGAGATTACTCTTGAAAGTTAGCTCTTTAAGCTACCTAGACTTCCCCAAGAGGAATTAAGCTAATTGCTGCTGTGCTCAGAGAAGTATGTAAAACACTAGACAGGTGTATGAACCAAGAATAGCAAGTTTCCACCTCTGAGCTAACTCCAACTTATCTGTTTTGATCTATCTTTTTGAGAGTGATCTTCCAAGGTATATAGGGTGTCTAATACATCCATTGTCAAGCTAAAAGGTCCCACCATATACTCCTGGAGTTCATTTGGCTGGTGTAGATCAAGGATTTTGCAACACTTCTTCATCTTCAAGCACATACCTATCCATCTCTTCACAGGTCCTACCTTTCCTAACAACCACTTCAAACTCATATTCCATTAGGAACCATCTTACTAAGTGTCCTGTATTGCAAGAGTAAGTAAACATCAGTAAGATGGTTCCAATCGTAAGTGTCCTACATCAGTATAAACATCAGTAAGATGGTTCCAACAGTTATACCGATGCCCAACTGACTGTTGGTATGGCTAGCATGGTTCTTCCAAACATTTTCAATGGTCATATGGATGTCGAGGCATGATCATCAGTATGACTAGAATGAGTATGAGACTCATACGTTGTAGTGTGTGTATGTGTATGTGTATGTGTATGTGTATGTGTATGTGTATGTGTATGTGTATGTGTATGTGTATGTGCATGTGTATGTGCATGTGTATGTGTATGTGCATGTGTATGTGCATGTGTATGTGTATGTGTATGTGTATGTGTATGTGTATGTTGTGCATGTGTATGTGCATGTGTATGTGTATGTGTATGTGCATGTGTATGTGCATGTGTATGTGTATGTGTATGTGTATGTGTATGTGTATGTGTATGTGTATGTGTATGTGTATGTGTATGTGTGTGTATGTGTATGTGTATGTGTGTGTATGTGTATGTGTATGTGTATGTGTATGTGTATGTGTATGTGTATGTGTATGTGTATGTGTACGTGTACGTGTACGTGTACGTGTACGTGTACGTGTACGTGTACGTGTACGTGTACGAGTACGTGTACATGTACGTGTACGTGTACGTGTACGTGTACGTGTACGTGTACATGTACGTGTACGTGTACGTGTACGTGTACGTGTATGTGTAGGTGTGCGTGTACGTGTACGTGTACATGTACGTGTACATGTACATGTACGTGTATGTGTATGTGTATGTGTATGTGTGTAAAGAAAGATGGTGGATGCAATCCGAAGATGAGTTCGCGCTGCTATAGCCAACTTTACACCAGCCAACTAAGACTCTAGAGTTGGTTAGTAGACCCTTTGAGCTTCCTAAACTTTTGTGATACTTGTTTTGGAACAAGTATCTCAAAACTTTGAGTCAAGACAGACTAGTTGCAAATGACTAGCTCCCAAAACTTGTTATTAATTTTGTACATACACTTGCTAGAAAAAATGAATAGTGCTCCCAACTTGGTAGAATTAGAAAACTTCCTTTTGGAAATAGTAAATAGACTTAGATAGCTTGATAATCCACGTTAAAACACTTCAATTGATCAACTGCACATTGAGAGCAAGATTTAGCGAAATCTGGAACACTCCTGCCATTTTTGGGGCTCTGCAAAGATTCAACCAATGAGCAAAGAAACACAGATTTCTCACAAACAGTAACTTTAATGACAATGAAATTTTGTGATCATAATTTAAAGGTACAAAGAAATCCAATGCACTTTAAAACTCTGAAAAAGGTTATGTATAGCTCGAGATATGATCTTCTGAAGTCACTATTCTGAGTGCGTATAGCAGAGAATAAAACAGAGAAGAAGTAAATGATGAATGTATAGATTCACATATAATTACAGCCACATTGGCAATCAATACTTGCACAATGGCAGTAGAATGATAGAGCTATGGATTAAGCTCTTAAATCTCTACAAATGAACATGAACTGGGCATGAATCAAGCTCTCTAATGGTGACTTGCTTCTTGCTCTTTTTATAGCTACTCTTGGAGGCAGTTTTGAATTTGAATTTAGATAACCTCACCTAAAAGTGATGCTAAGAATTAGGAGATATTCTGTTAGCTGATGGATTTGTGGTTTTAGGTAGTTAGAGCCACGAATTTCCTTTTTACATCATGGATGACTTAAGACATTCTTTCTTTCATAATTACAAGAGGTAAAATATACTCTTTTACAAGAGGTGTTCATATGTCTACACATATGACTACAAATGAACATAAATCAAATCGTATCAAGCATGTAGGCTTGGGTAAAATGCACCAACAGTTCCCCCTCAAGTCTAACATGCTTGGCCTCCAAATAAGTCTTCAATTTTCCTTGATTTCTTGCAAGCCAATCATCAACTTGAATCTACTCAATTTTCTACCATCAAGAGCTTTAGTGAACATGTCTGCACATTGCATATCTGTAGAGACATAGGATAGTTGAATATCCTTTCTCATGAGCTTCTCCCTTAAATAATGCTAGTGGACTTCAATATGCTTAGTTATAGCATGGTATATCGGATTAGCTGCAAGATGTGGTGAGCTTGTGTTGTCACAAAAGATGTGAGGTGTTGAAGAATGAAGTCCAAGATCTATATACAAAGATTTCAACCACATGATTTCTTGAGTTGCATTAGCCAAACCTCTATATTCGGCTTCAGTGGAAGATAATGCCACTGTTGATTGCTTCTTGGATGACCAAAGAAATGATGTTTGAACCTGCAAATGATACATACCCAGATGCGCTTCTTCTATCATCTCTAGATCCGGCCCAATCTGCATGTGAGTAGGCCTTTAGCTCAATATCTTAAGTAAATGGATTAAAAAAACCTTGAGTCATGGTCCCCTTTAGGAACTTGAGGACTCTCTTGGCCGCTTCCATATGTGTTCTTCTCGGCTTATGCATAAACTGACTCAATATGCTAATACTATAGCATATATCCACCCTTGTGAGTGTTGCATAGTTCAAACTTCCAACCAAGCTTTGATAGCTTGTGATGTCTTCAATTGACTCTCCTTCATAAGCACTAAGCTTACGATTTTGCTCCATAGGTGTACCTGCATACTTGGTGTTTTCTTCCATCTTGAACTTGATGAGCGTGTCATGCACATAATTCCTTTGTGTGACGTATATACCTAAGCCTATGTAGATTAGCTCCAATCCAAGAAAATAAGTGAGTGGTCCAAGATCACTAATTTTGAACTCCTCCTGCATTTGATTTTTTACCTGTTTGATTCCTTCAAGATCATTCCCGGTGATAATAATATCATCAACATACACACATATGTAGATCACTTCAGATATATTCCTTTTTATGAACAAAGAGGTATCTGCCTTGCTAACTTCGAATCCTTGGTCCTGCAAATAAGTCACCAATCTGAAATTTCCAAGCTCTTGGAGCTTGCTTCAATCCATAGAAGGCTTTCTTTAATTTGCATACATAGTTAGGATGATGTGCATCCTCATATCCAAGAGGTTGTGCCATATACACTTCCTCAGAAATCCATCCATTTAAGAAAGCATTCTTTACATGAAGTTGATAGAGCTTCCAATTTCTAGATGCAGCAAGACTAGTGAGAACCCTATTGTAGGCATTTTTGCAGCAAGAGAGAAAGTCTCCTCATTATCAATACCATGGTTTTGAGCAAACCCTTTAGCAACTAACCTTGCTTTATGTCTATTTATACTTGCATCTAGATTCCTCTTTATTTTTTACCTTCATAGATGGCTTGTTAGGTACAAGCTCCCAAGTGTCATTCTCCTTGAAGGCTTCCATTTCTTAATCCATTGCATCTCTCCAAGATTTCTTGCTTTGTGCTTATTCAAATGTGGTAGGTTCTTCATTGGGTGAATCCTTTGCAATGTAGAGTGAGTGCTTGGTGACCAAAGAAGTATCATAAACATACATGTATAGTTTCTTCTTCTCCTTTAAAGACCTTCTAAGTGGTTGATGTGAGTTCTCGAGTCCATATGTAGCATCTTGCATCTGTGCTTTACCTTTGCTCTTCCATAGCTTTATACTTTTCAAGTCTTCTAGGTCAATCTCCGAATCACTTTCTTCAATTTTTTTTGGATCCTTTGGTTGAAGTGATGGAAAATCTTCATCCAAGTCATAAGGCAGCTTCACTTTCCTTTCATCATCAAACCATGATTCTCTCTCATAAAAAATTACATCTTTACTCGCAAAAAATCCTTTATTGTTTGGATTGTAAAATCTATATCCTTTTTGGTTTTGTTCATAACCAATAAATATGCACTTCTCTACCTTGCGATCCGATTTCCCTCTTACTTGAGAAGGAATGTCAGAATAGGCCAAGCATCCCAAGATTTTACAATACTCTAGACTAGGTCTTCTTCCATTCCACACTTCATATGGAGTGGTTCCATCTAGTGACTTAGATGCAAGTCTATTTATGAGATATGTGGCTTTAGACACAACCTCTATCCATAGGTAGTTTCATAATACCTTTCATTGAGCTTGGACCTTGCGGCTTCAACAATAGCTCTATTTCTCCTCTCTGCTACACCATTGAGTTTGGGTGTAAACCTTGTAGTGACTTCCCTTTTAATGCCTCTTTCATGCAAGTAGGCATCAAATTCAGAAGAGAAGTATTCTCTTCCACCATCTAATCTGAGTCTTTTCAAACTCCTACCTATTTGGTTTTCCACAAGAGCAACACACTTCTTAAAGCAATTAAAAACTTCATCCTTGTGCTTCATGAAAAACAGAATGGTCCACTTGCTACAATCATCTATGAAAGACACATAATATCATGAGCCTGATATAGATGGCTCCTCACTAGGACCCCACACATCCGTGTGCACTAGATCCAAAAGATTTTGATACACATATCCCTTCCTATTGAAAGGCTGTCTATGAGCCTTGCCGAATTGACAAACTTCACACTTATAAATCATGTGTTGCCTTGTGATATTAGGCAAAACAAGTACACTTTGGTTCTTGCAAATTTGTTTGAGTGTCCTCTCACCAATGCGAGCAAGCCTTTTGTGCCATATCTCCAACTCTGTAAGAGTTTGAGATCCATAGCCAAATAAAGCTATGTTCTTTGTACCTTCCACTTCAAAAGTGAAAATCCTTCCTGTCTTTTCTCCTTTGGCAATCCTTCTAAAGCCTTTCCTTTCGTTTTCAACATATGCTCCAAATTGGTTGAATCTAACCTACAATCCTTTTTCAACAATCTGCCCAACTCTTATTAAAATTTTGGTAATTTTAGGGACATACAAGACTTTGCTTAAGAGGTTCATATTCCCATCTGATGTCTTCACATTACCTATCTTCTCCACTGAGTGCTTTGTATCATCTCCTGTTTGCACTTCATGTTTGTTGTGAAGATCTTCCAAATCACAAAGTAAAACCACATTTCCTACTACATAATTTGAGCATCCCGAGTCAATGTAAAAGATGTGATTATCATTCTTACCCTTCTTCATTGATAGATTCATAATCAATAATGAATCTTCTTGACTTTGGTTCTCTGCATAGTTATTGTAATTGTATCTGCCTCTATTTGATCCATAGCCACCTCTGTTGAATCCTCTTCCTCTTGATTCCCTCGAGTTCCTGAAACATTCTTCAATAGTATGATTAGATAAGCCACATATATTGCAAGGTTGAGATGATTGGATTCTCCCCTTGCCTTTCTTTCCACCTTTACCTCTTTTTCTAGGTCTTCCTGTACCTGCAAAGTTTGCTTGGAAAGAGCTACCTTCATCTTCATTCTTCTTATTCTTTGACTTGTCCTTGACCTTAGCTTTATCAGAATATAAGGCAAAATTTTGATTACCTCTTGAGGACTCACCACCTTTGCTAATATTTTCTTCATGAGTGAAGAGTTGGCCCATGAGTGTGTTGAGGTCGGGTACATGCATATCCATGTACAAATCCATGGATGTTGTGAAGGACTCCCACTTGTCATCTGCTTTGATTCCATTTATGATTTGTCTAATGCTTTTTTCCTCTTCAATTACCTCTCCAATGCTTCCAAGTTGATCAAAAATCTCGTTCATCTTTGTGACATAATCAGTCACACTTTTCTTGGGGGTTTTCTTCATTGTTGTGAACTCCATCCACAATTGGTTCTTCCTTGCTCGAGCATTGGAGGAGAAGAAAGAAGCAAGTGCATTCCAAGTCTCGCTTGATGTCTTGCATCCCTTGACATGAGGTAAAAGAAAATCATAGATTGATTTTAGAATATAGGACCTTGCAAGTGCGTCCTTTGAACACCAATTTGAAAGTCTTTCCTCATCTTCATGTAATGGTTGCCCTTTGTTCCTCATGGTTGGCATAGCTTCATCTCTAGATGTGTATTCAAATAGATTCCTCCCTTGATGATATGCCTTCATCATTAGAGACCATGCTCGGTAGTTTTTTGTATCCAATTTGTCAATTGTTGATGGAAATCCATCTCCCATGTTGATTGACTATCCTTTGATACCACTATATAGAGAGATGGTGGATGCAATCTGAAGATGAGTTGGTGCTGCTAAAACCTGCTTCACACCAGTCAATTGAGACTTCAGAGTTGGTTAGTAGACCCTTTGAGCTTCCTAAATCCACAAAAAAATAACCCAACTATTTTGGAACAAGTATCTCAAAAGTTTGAGTCAAGACAGACTAGTTGCAAAATGACTAGCTCCCAAAACTTGCATTTTTGTACATATGTCTGTTGGAAAAGATGTACAATGCTCTAAACCTGGTAGGAATTAGAAAACTTCATTTTGGACATAGAACTAACAAAATCTAGAACACTCCCGCCATTTTTGGGGCTCTGGAGAGATTCAACCAATAAGCCAAAAAACATAGATTTCTCAAAGATCATAAATTCAATTATCATAAAATTTTGTAAGCATAAACTAGATTTAGAGAGCAATCCAATGCACATTAAAACTCTGAAAAAGGTTACGTATAGCCCGAGATATGAGGTTTTGAAGTTACTATTCTGAGTGAGTATAACAGAGAATAAAACAGAGAAGAAGTAAATGATGAATGTATAGATTCACATATAATTACAACCACATTGGGAATGAATATTTTCACAATGGGAGTAGAATGATAGAGCTATGGAGTAAGCTCTTCGATCTCTACAAATGAACATGAGGTGGGCATGAATCAAGCTCTCTAACGGCGACTTCCTTCTTGCTCTTTTTATAGCTGCTTTTGGAGGCAGTTTTGAATTTGAATTCAAATAACTTCACCTAAAAGTGATCCTAAGAATTAGGAGATATTCTTTGAGTTGATGAATTCATGGTTTTAGGTAGTTAGATCCATGAATTTCCTTTTTACATCATGGAAGACTTAATCCATTCTTTCTTTTGCAATTACAAGAGACAAAATATACTCTTTTACAAGAGGTGTTCATATGTATACATATATGACTACCAATGAGCATAAATCAAATCATATCAAGCATGTAGGCTTGGGTAAAATGCAACAACATATTGTATGTGTATGTGTATGTGTATGTGTATGTGTATGTGTATGTGTATGTGTATGTGTATGTGTATGTGTATGTGTATGTGTATGTGTATGTGCATGTGCATGTGCATGTGCATGTGCATGTGCATGTGCATGTGCATGTGCATGTGCATGTGCATGTGCATGCGCATGTGCATGTGTATGTGTATGTGTATGTGTATGTGTATGTGTATGGGTATGGGTATGGGTATGGGTATGAGTATGTGTATGTGTGTGGATGTGCATGTGCATATGTATGTGTATGTGTATGTGTATGTGTATGTGTATGTGTATGTGTATGTGTATGTGTATGTGTATGTGTATGTGTATGTGTATGTGTATGTGTATGTGTATGCGTATGTGTATGGGTATGCGTATGCGTATGCGTATGGCTATGCGTATGTGTATGCGTATGTGTATGTGTATGTGTATGTGTATGTGTATGTGTATGTGTATGTGTATGTGTATGTGTATGTGTATGTGTATGTGTATGTGTATGTGTATGTGTATGTGTATGTGTATGTGTATGTGTATGTGTATGTGTATGTGTATGTGTATGTGTATGTGTATGTGTATGTTGTATGTGTATGTGTATGTGTATGTGTATGTGTATGCATATGTGTATGCATATGTGTATGTGTATGTGTATGTGTATGTGTATGTGTATGTGTATGTGTATGTGTATGTGTATGTGTATGTGTATGTGTATGTGTATGTGTATGTGTATGTGTATGTGTATGTGTATGTGTATGTGTATGTGTATGTGTATGTGTATGTGTATGTGTATGTGTATGTGTATGTGTATGGTATGTGTATGTGTATGTGTATGTGTATGTGTATGTGTATGTGTATGTGTATGTGTATGTGTATGTGTATGTGTATGTGTATGTGTATGTGTATGTGTATGTGTGAGTATGTATATGTATGTGTATGTGTGTGCACATGTGTATGTTTGTATATGTGTGTGTGTATGTGTATGAATGTATGTATGTGTGTGTATGTGTGTATGTGTGTATGTATGTATGTATGTTACAATGTATGTATGTATGTATGTATGTATGTATGTATGTGTATATGTGTGTATGTGTATGTGTATGTGTATGTGTATGTGTGTGTGTATGTGTGTGTATGTGTGTGTATGTGTGAATGCATGTATGTATATGTGTGTATGTTAATGTGTATGTGTGTATGCATGTATGTGTGTGTGTGTATGTATGTATGTATGTATGTATGTATATAGGTATGTATGTATGCATATATATATATATATATATATATATATATATATATATATATATATATATATATATATATATATATATATATATATATATATATATATATATATATGTATGTATGTCTATATGTATGTGTGTGTATGTATGTGTATGTGTATATATATTAAATAGAAAGCAAAGTAAACAATATTTTAGATACATTACTCCATCCAAAACAATTTTGAAGATCGAGAATAAGTAAGCTTGCGCTTAGTCATGTTAAGCGGCTTTCTTCATAGGTGTGATTTGAACATTCTTCTGAAGATATTTCTCATTTTTGGAATTATCAACTCTTTCGTTGTCATTTTGATACCAATCCTCAATAAGATCTGCCATGCCATCATCGCATACATCCTGTACGTTTTCTTTTGAATATAATTCTTTCAATCTTGCATAGTTTTTAGTCAAAAAATTCAATGCACTGCATGACAATATCCTCCCATCACTCAAACATTCGTGTATATGTGTCTGTGTGTGTATGTGTGTATGTTTGTGTATGTGTATGTGTGGGTATGTATATGTGAGTGTATGTGTATGTGTGTGTATGTATATGTAGGTGTAAGTGTATGTGTAAGTGTATGTGTAAGTGTATGTGTATGTGTATGTATGTATGTGTAAGTGTATGTATGTGTGTATTTGTTTGCATGTGTATATGCATGTTTATATATGTATACTAATTCATTTTTTTGTTTGAAATGAAAATAATTGGAGATTGTATGCTAGAAACAAATACTAGAAAGTGTGGCGTACCACTTAAGACATGGAAATATATTTACAAAAACCTACATCTACAAGAAAAATTTTGTTAGTAGAAGCTATCTAAAATAGTTTACATTAATATGAGTTATCATTCTTATATGTTTCACAAATAATTTTACATTTAATCTATGTATTTTTGTTTCATTAAATAAACACAAACTGCTACAAAAAAGAGAATTTGTTTCAATGAAGCATAAGGATCATGGTCGTAATCCTATGAAAGAGGAAATAGAATATGCTACATATTTTGGATATCATTATCTAAAGTGAGCATCTTAGTGAGGATCCAAATGATTTTGTGAGAATTATTATATTTTATACAGTTGATTTTATTTTGATTGTTATTTTATATTTTTTAATCTATTTACGTTTGTTATATGTAAAATATGAGTATTATGGAAAAGTCAATATGGAGAAGGTAGACAGACTGACGCAAGAGGGATGATATCACTCATCACAGGGTATCTCATCATAGGGTATTTACGCCTCTACCCATATCTCTTCACATGAGAGAGGACAATGGCAATTTGATCTTTTTTTCAACACTTATACGTAGGATTAGATACAAGGTAAAATTGGACATATACAAAAAGGTACGACAATGGCAATGCATAGATATACATATGTATCAATGAACTCCTGAGAATTACTAAATGTTAGAAAGTACGCATTATTATTTCTTCTTCCTTGGGTCCCACACACATCGACATAATTTAATATGTACAGAAAGTGAAGGAATTTGCTTTTGTCCGACTCACACACATCTAATGGAAATAATCCGTAGTGTTCTCTGTACAACAAACTTTTACAAAGCATGTTTCAAAGGTATTCTGCGTACATAGTTTGATTGCATTACAATTTCCCAAAGCTTTTTCCATGATAATGGCATGAAAAGTGTTCTCCGTATGAAGTGAGCGGCATCCTCTCCTTTTATTGCAGTGGGGTGCGTCTTTTAAGAGAACAAACAACCGGTCATAGAGACATTCAACGCTTTTGGGGGCCGAATTCGCTACTCTCTAGTGCCATCTGCTTTTTGCTTTTCATCTTAAATTTTTTTTTTTTAAGGACTGCTTTTGCTTTTTATAATGATTTTGGCGCACCAGCTTCGTAATGCTTTCTTTTCAAGTTTAACAACGGTCAAGTTTTCCTCTTCAAAAGAACCGGAGGATATTCCGGCGGTTCTTCTTCCGACAGCCTAAAGGTCCACTGAATCTAAATGGTATGTGCGTGCGCGCTTGCTCGGATGTGTGGAAGTGCGTGTGCGTTTGTATATGCCTGCTGCTTGTCGTAAATATACTTGCCGTTGCCGACCAAGACAGTATGGTTGAAACTTGAAACAAGCTGGAGAGAGAGAGAGAGAAGTTCCAAAAACAATTTGAAGACCCTGATCCCCGAGTCCCTGACCCACGGAAGTATACATTCCAATTTCCGACCAAGATAGTGTGGTCGAAACTTGGCGCAAGCTGTCGGCGCCTGTCTGTATGTCAGCTCAGCAGCTCTTTAAGTATGCCCAATGCTTATATTTCGCAACTCTCAAGAGTAAGGTTTGTCTCCAGGAAAGTCAAGGCTTCTTAATGAAGGCCCTGTATTGCAGATCTCTCCATTTTACATTACTCTTAAGCGCATGAGAAAGAAAAAAGGTGATGCACGTTGTATGTATGTGAGTATGTATGCATGCATGTTACGTATGTGTATGTATGTTATGCATGTTATGCATCTGTGTATGTACGTATATACATATGCACATGCTATTGGAAATCAAGCACTTGCCTTAGGTGTAATTTTTGATCAGTTAACCTACAGTTATCCAGACTCTTTGAATTTTGAAAGACAGAACATATGAGAACTCTGACTAGATTAGTCACCTAGAAAGTGAGAATCTCCATGTAGCAAGCCGTTTTCTTGAATTACCCATGCGTTATTAATTCTTAGTTTTGCTAGAGAGTGTTTTTCAGATATTGCAAGATATAGTGTAATAATATCAAGAAGCAAGCTGCCGTGGCAATGTCAAAAAGCAAGCTACCATGGCAAGAAGCTAGTTAAAGTTCAAGATGGTTCTCTTTAGTACGCAAGTTGAAAAACTTGGGAAACTCAATTATCAGCCTTGGAGGTTTAGAGTGTCAAGACCTCTCATGAGAAAGGGACTTAGGGGCTTGGTTAGCGGAGATAAAAAGGTCATAAATTTGAGATTGTTGGTACATTTAGCAAGCCTAAGTGCATTGCTAAAGTATTCCAACTATCACCAAGAACCTCATAAGTGTAGGTCAAATTGTTGAGAAAGGTTTGTAGGTCAGATTCACAAAGAATGGAGCATTTGTTGAGGATCCACATCAAGGATTCAAGAGGATAGCAAGAGGAGAAAAATCAGGTAGATTATTCACATTTGAGCTCCAAGATACCAAAAATATTGCATTGTTTAATTATGGTAGTCTAACTCTATCAGAGTTGTACCTTTGGAACACGAGGTAAGCTCACATAGGTGAAAGAACTCTCAAGAAAATGAATAGGGATTAGAGTGTACTTGTTCTACCAAACATATCCGAACAACACATGATCTAAAAATGTAGTGCTTGTTAATTTGGCAAGTCTCACAAACAACCCTTCACAAAGAAAGGATACATTCATGGAGATCTATTGGAGCTAGTCCATACCGATGTATGAGAGCCAAGCAAGGAGCCTTCAATCTCTAGATCTAGGTACTATTCACTAATGATTGTAGCAAATGGAAAATTATAGTTTATGAAGCATAAAGATGAAGTGTTTTTATGTTTCAAAAAGTATCTAGCTCTTGTAGAAAATCAAACAGATAAAACCTTGAAGAGACTAAGCTAAGATGGAGGGGGGGGGGGGGTATTTCTCCCATGACTTTGATTCTTATCTCCAAGAAAGAGGAATCCAAAGAAAAATTACAACCAGGTATACACCAGAATAGAATGGAGTGATAGAAACGAGAAACAGAACCATAGTGGAGGCTACAAGTTCAATGCTAAATGAGAAGAAATTACCAAATTACTTATGGGGAGAGGTTGTATCCATAGCCAAATACTTGCTCAATAGAATACCATTAAAAGAATTGGATGGGATGACACCATATAAAACATGGAATGGAAGAAGACCTAGCCTCGATCATTGCAAAATTTTTAGGTGCATAGCATATGCACACATCCCTTCAAAAATCATATGAAAATTGGATCCAAAGGTAGAGAAATGCATCTTCATTGGCTATGATCTTAATCAGAAAGGTTATAGGTTATACAACCCAAGCAACAAAGGGTCCATTGTAAGTAAAGATGTTGTGTTTGATGAAAAAAATATTGGTTTCAAGGCGATTGCAAGAAAAACAAACTTCCCTATGATCTAGAGGATTACTTTCCAACATTATCAAAAAAGAATGAGCGTACACTTGAAGCATTAAGTGATTCTGGTGATGACTAGAAGAGTCAAGAATCCAAGAAGGGAGATCAACTCTTGGAGCTCCAAACGCAAAGCCAAAGTATAGGAGTTGAGAGATGTGGCAGAATCATCCCAAAAAACTACAAGAAGGTCTACTAGGGAGAAAAGGAAACCATAAAGGTATGGTTATGATACCTCTTTAGTCACTAAACACTCAATATATATAGCACAAGACTCAAACTCTAAAGAACCTTCTGCTTATGAAGAGGCCAAGAAGAAGCCAGAATGGAGAAATGCCATGAAAAAAGAGATAGAAGCCTTACAAGAGAATCAGACTTGGGAGTTAGTACCCAAGAAACCATCTATGAAGGTCATTTGCTCAAGGTGGATATACAAGGTAAAGAAGAATCCTAATGGCTCAATTAATAGGTACAAAGCAAGGCTTGTAGCCAAAGGGTTTGCACAAACTCAAGGTATTGATTATGAAGAAACATTTTCAACTGTTGCAAAAATGTTTACTATTAGAGTACTCATGAGTGTTGCATCTTCCAAGAATTAAAAGATATATCAAATGGGTGTTAAAAAATCTTTCTTAAATGGTTGGATATTAGAGGAGGTATATATGGCTCAACCTCTTGGCTTTGAAGATCAATCATACCCTGAATATGTGTGTAGGTTAAGGAAAGCCCTTGTATGGATTGAAGCAAGTTGCTAGAGCTTGGAATCATAGACTTGTTACTTACTTGTAGGATAAAGGTTTTAATGTAAGCAAGTCAGATTCTTCCCTCTTCATTAAGAGGAATCATTCAAAAGTCATATACATATGTCTATATGTGGATGATATAAGCATTACAAGAAGTGATGCAAAAGGAATCAGAACAATTAAAGCTCAAATGAAGGAGGAGTTCAAGATCAGTGATCTTGGTTTGCTCACATACGTTTGAGGTTTGGAAATAGTATGCACAGACAAAGGTATGTTCCTCACACAAAGGAAATACATTGGCGATATGTTCTCTAATTTAAGATGGAAAATATAAAGCTTGTAGGTACTCCCACACTCCAAGGGAGCCTCACGTGGAAGTAGCCAAGAGAATCCTAAGGTATTTGAAGGGCACAATCAATGAAGGTTTATACTATCCATATACATCTGATATAGATGTTAAACTCTTTTATGATGCAGATTGGGTAGGCTCTAAAGATGATAGGAAAAGCACATCAAGATATCTGCAGGTATAAAATTAATTTCTTTGGTCTTCCAAGAAGCAATCTATAGTTGCTCTTTCATGAATAGAAGCTAAATATAGAGCAGTTGCAAATGCTATACAAGAAGCTATGTGGATTAGAACCCTATATTCAGATTTATGATTGAACACTTCAACTCCACATATATATTTGGAGACAATATTAGTTCATTACATCATATTACTAACCCTATCTATCATGCCAGGACCAAACATATAGAAGTTCATTATCATTATGTTAGAGAGAAGATTATGACCAAAGAGATTCAACTATGATATGCATGATACTCATCAACAATGTGCAAATATAATGACAAAAGCTTTGGATGGAATCAAATTAAACATATTCAAATCAATGATTGGATTATAGGAAATCATGAAGCATTGAAGATTCAAGAATCTTAGGCTTGAGGGGGAGCTGTTGGTACATTTAGCAAGCCTAAGTGCATTGCTAAAGCATAAGGACTACACATAGTACTTGTCCTCTCACATGAAGTCATACATGTTAACCTATGCTAGTCAATCTCATTGTATTTATCTTGGATAAAAGTAAATGTAGAAAAGAAGAGGGAATCTCTTGAATATAGGAAGCTAAACCCATGAATCCTACGGTAGAACGAATCAATTTAAGTCATCCCTAATGTGTAGGATCGCTTTTAGGTGAGAAGATTCAAAATTTAAATTCAAATATTGTGCATATATACACATGGCTTTAGTCACAAAAAGTAGAGCAACTCTAAGAGAAAATGAGCTACATCAGTGAGCATGTCCACTATTCTCTCTCTATATCATATGTGTAATAGCATTCATATTTTGATAGATCATTGAGTATATGTCTGTCTACTTTCTACTGTAGCAACCTCATCATTTCAATGAATATGTAGAATCAATTTCTCTGCATATACTCACTCATCTACTACAGTTTAAATTGGGATAGTTAGAGTATAGTATCTAGTGTTCTTATATCAATATTCATTAAGTTTTATTCAGAATATCTTGAGATATGAAGCAAAGAAGATGATTGTGTCTGCATACCTTCTAGATCCTGAAAAGTCAGAATGACCCCCCTGACTTCTTATATTTTCTCCGTGTATGGCATAGCTACATTCATGAAATAACTTGCTTTAGTTAGCTACATATTTCAATTAGATGTATGCAAAATCTCTTTGGTCAATTCATACCAGATTGTGAGCCTTGAGCATAATACAGTCGCCTTCTATTCCCAAAATAGAAGCTTCTTCTCATTTCTTGCATATTCAAGTTATTTGTTTTGATGCAAACATTTGAGAGTGATGCTCCAAATGATTTGGTAGGCCTAAATGCATCATTTTAAAGTTAAGGAAGTCTATTAAGCATCCCTAAAGTTAGATTGGTAGGTGTGGAGCAGGATTTACAGTACCATATCATCTCTAGACATAATCTCACCATCTCCTCACAGAGATGAATATAACCAATAAGTGGCTTGACACATTTAGGTAATAAAGTGAAAGATATAAAAGGTCAATCTTCATAATATCTCAACACACCAGCAATAGGATGATAGGGCATACATAGCCTTTTGATACTTCCATGAAGATATGAGTATATTTGGAGCTTTTGTGCTTTAATCCCATAAGATCAAGGAAAATTAACTTGCAATTCTTTTCAATCCAAAGAACTATCAAATGCACTTTTTTCAATAGCTAGCTATGTGAAAGATGATGATTTACTTACACATGAATTGAATGGCTTGGAGTATAATGATGGTTGGAAGTCATTTGGCTTAATTGGATATATAATCTACATAAATATGAAAACCTTTTAGCTCAATAATCTTCAAGTAAATGAACTTATGGTGGTTAATAAGAAAAAGAAAGAGACCCAAATCTTCTATACAAGTAATTAAAGAGCTAGAAGTAGAAGACATTGAAAGGAAAAAGTAAGAGGGGGAGATATTGAACTCTAGGATAGCCATCATGTCAATAAGGATCAAATGAACATTTGAAGGACAAAGGAAGAATATGATTAGAGCAAGGAGAGACAGAGGACAAGAAAGGAAAATCTATGAAGAAGATGCTAGACATTTTATAACTTTTGGCACTATGCAAAGGATTGGTCGCAAGGAAAGTTCAAAAGAAAAAGTAAGAAATTAAATTATTTTAATCAAAATTATAGACGGTAAGGTAATTATGAAAAAACCTCAACTAATTTGTACCATGATACTTTGATAAAATTGATGCATACCAATGAATGAAAGATTAATATTGATAGTTGATCTATATGAGTTGAAGCAGAGAATGGTTTTGTAATTTTCTTGTTCATACAACTAAAGAGTATCTTGAAAGAGGTGGTGATAGATTTGATAAATATGCATATGTGAGAGATATGATCTTAGATATTATCAAGGAGTAAAATTTCTAAAGGATGTCTTGCATTTAGGTTGTAATAATTAAAGTGCCATTCTATTTTGCTAAAATGATGAATAAATGTTATTAGGTTGAATTTACAAAAAGAGTAATTTTTTTGACGATCCCCAAGGGAAGGATTCAGGGAAATAGAAAAGGTGAAGAAACAAGGTGGTGTCTTGATCATTGATGTAACACAAAACCCATTAAAAAAAAATATACACTTCACAATTGGCACTAGGACGATAGAAAACCTGAAATCATGGAACGATAATTTGTGGCATGTCAATCTTGAAAGATGAAGGAAACAAGAAAAAAAACATTAATCTAAGTTATTGCTTGTGTCTACGTACTTCTCAAATAGTAAAGCACTTGTGTGAAACATGTATAAACATGCAAGATAAGGAATCAAGCTAGATTTCCCTTAAAAAGTGGGCACATATGTTACAATCCTTCGGAATTGATCCATATAGATGGATATGTTCCAACAATGGAGGCATCCCTAAGAGAATATGTGTATAGATGTATATGCATATATATATATATCTTCCAAGAAAGGAGGCATCCCAGAGAGAATATATACTTTGTAACATTCAAATTCAATAAAGTAATAATAGTTAGGAGTTTTTTTTATGAAGAAAAAGTTTGATATATTCTTCTACTTCAAGAAATATAAAGCCTTCAAATCTAGATAGGCAAGCACGTAAAATTCTCCAGATGAAATGGAAGGCAACGAATATATTTCCTACTGTGAGGAAAACTCCTACATCAATTGACGAGCATATGAAGACATAAATCTAAAGCAAAGGTCTATGATGAGGAAGAAAATTATAACATGTGAATAGGGATCAAAAGCATTGGAGTTAGAGGACCACAAAAGCATGCAAACAACACGAGGAAAAAAAAGAAGCTTGGATCACAACACACTTTGAGTATATTACTAAGTGAATGTACAACGAAAGATAAATACCTCGTTAGGGTTATAGGAGTATATACAAGGTGAAGGAAGAAACATCATATACAGAGAAAAAAAAATACCCCAACGAGTCCTAAGTGTGTTCACACACCACTACCAAAATATATAAATCTCTCTTAGGACTCATGTGATGAGTAAGCTAGGACTCATGCGATGAGTAAGAAGCTAGGAAATATGTATAAGGAAGTGGGAAGCTATGATGAATGAAATAAATCCACAAAAGAAAGTAAACTCAAAGCTTTCTGAAAATCATCAAGTCCAGGGTTCAAGAACTCAAGAACTCCTATCAATCACATGCATATAGGCTTGTTAGGTAGCAGATGGAAATTGGAAACAAACGAAGTTCAAGAACTCAAGAACTCCTATCAATCACATGCATATAGGCTTGTTAGGTAGCAGATGGAAATTGGAAACAAACGAAGTTCAGGGACAACAAAACTTGGATCAATACAAAAGCATCGAGGCTTTCTCATGTACAAAAAACCAGAAATGAAAACCAAAATGAGTGGCTACCTAAGGAGTTCTATAAGAATTATTAGGATGAGGAATAGTGAGAAAACTTTTAGGATAAAACAAACATAGATGAGATCTGAACAACTATAAGAAAAAGAAATAGGGGATTAGTGCCAAGGTGTTAGTGTGCAATAGCAAAAAGGAACAGGTCAATCATGGTAGCTCTAACACTGAGCAATCTTCAAACTCCAACTCTTCCCCTTTTGTTACTAGAAGTTTCTTCTAGACTTTATTCCTTCCCAACATCCTTTCGAGCTTAGAGCCTCCCTCAGCTGATACTAGACTTGCATATATACATAGATAAGATGACTTAAAAAGAAAACACTAAATAGCCACACAATTTACATTTAGCACACATTTTTAAACAAAACAAATGATATATATAGAATGTCCTTGACATCCCGTGTATTCAATGCATATTTTTTTTGCCTTATCGATCGATGTCTTCTCTCTCCTAAGATCCCTTATAACAAAGTCTATTCCGACCATGCAGATTCTCAAATCTTTTGATCACAACTACCGACTAGCTTATTGGCCCCCCAGAGCAAAACAAATCATTCAGAACATATAAATGTCTAGTAGTACCCATATGGATTTCCTTCGAGTTTATATGATAAAAGTGTCACCATTGATTTTTCAAGGTAAATGACATAGCTTTATACCAACTACTATATGCTCTAGTAGCGTACCCAAGCACATTCCCAAGGGCAACGTAGAAGGAGAAGATAGCATTGGCCATGCATGATCGACGATGGTCCTTACTCGATGGAAGTATAAGAAACCTTTAAAACATTTCACATTAATATAACATCAAACATTATGTCTGTAAGCCCAAACTCCAAAAGGAGACCACTACACATAGAAAATTCATTAATTCAAAAACAAAGAAAGGCTTCACCACTTGTTCTCAATAGAGCTTCTCCTCAGTGGAGGAGCATAAAGTTCAAAAGGATTATGGTCCATCAATAACTAGATCAAAAAGGATAATGATACCTATGAAGTCAGCAAGCAATGAAGTCCATTAGTAAGACTTGGCAAAGATAGTGTCACAAGAGCAATTGTACTAGTACTAAGCCAAGAAAGCAAAATTCCAACAAGTCCACTGTTTCCTTGACATCTTTATAACAAGAGAAAACATAAAAAACGGGAATATTTACCACATAAGTAGACTATTCCTCGTAGCCTCTATCTGCTTGCTTATCACTAAATAACTAATGGACCACTTTCAAACACACATACATATGGTCCAATAGATGCAAGAGTACATATACGCAACAATGTATATATATAGTTGCTGCATACACACACACAACCACCTGGGTTCTTTTCAGTGCCTTCTTTTGGGAAACAATTCCAGACTTCTTGCAAACTACAACAGCTACAATATTACACAACTACAAACATGAGGAGTTTCATCAATCATAAGTCATAGTGATCCTGTTCTTTTGACGAGTTCTTTAATTTTTCATCTATGGTTCTGAAATCAATTTAACAACCTATCCACATATGCATATACATACATGTCTCAATTTATTTTGGCATATGCTTACCTAGCTCTTGCCCACATTTGTAAATACACACACTTGCATACATACTTCTACACACATCTATCTAGAAACAACATTAGATTACTAAATTTTTGATCGGAGATAGGTCCCTAATTCCAATATGTTCAATGTGCAAACCTTCAAATCCTCCAGAAGGATTACTCAATGTACACACATACAAACACACATATAAGCATGAATACAAACATAATATATACATGCAAGCATCACACATACATTTGAATTTCAGACATACACATATACATACATATATACATGCAAAAATACAAGAATAAAAACATGAACACATGCAAGCATCTCACATGCAAGAATCACACATGCACACATATATACATACACACATATATATTACATGCATACATGCAAGAATATAAGAATACAAACATACACACATGCAAGAATCACATAGGCAAGCATCACACATGCACACATATATACATACACACATACATATTACATACATACATGCAAGAATACAATATTACAAACATACATACATGCAAGAATACAAGAATACAAACATACACACATGCAACCATGGAACATGCATGCGTGCACACATACATAGATTCATAAATAGGCATGAAGATTGAGCACTAGGAGCCTTGGAATCTCATCATTTCATATATTTAATAAAAAATAGAAAAACAAAAATAAGTAAATATTCAAGTCCTCGATATATTCAAAATTTGTCAAAAGAATAAGAAATGTTAGTATAAATCATACTTCACCATAATACTCAAGAAGCAATCAAATAAAAAAGATACCTTTTTGTCAACCGGTTTGAAAAATATTACAAGGTTCAACATCCTCTATATGTTTCCTCTCATCTAATACTACACATTCACTTCTTCGTTGGAATTGAATTTTCCATATGGCATAAGCTTTTTCGAGAGGGATAGTTTCAAGGTCACTCTTAGAAATAAACAATCTAAGACATGTATCCAATTTTTTATTCAATCTATTTCCCATATCATTTCTTCGGAAAGTTAACCTACTCCATAGACATTCATCTTCAATGGATCCAAGAATCATTGTTAGACACAAATTTTCCTTCAAGATTGAAGATATATCGAGCTTTTTCCATAGCTTTGCCATTGTGCCTGGATTTGAAGGATCTTCGATGAAGTCAAATAGCTCCCACATCATTTTTCCAAATATCCCAGATTTTTCTTTTAGAAGATTTGGATTTATAATTCCTTCTAGAAACTTATCTCTTAAATATGCATTCTTCCCAAAATGATCAAATATATTTGGACCTTTCAGATAAAATTAGTAAGCTCTTTCCTTTTGCATGATTCCAATATAAAGGATGAACTATGGCCATTGCTTCTAAGATCTCATCTTGAGGAAATCTCTCTTTGATCTCGGGAAGTCAATTTATTACATATGGATCTTAAGTCTCGCTTTACACTATCCATTAGGATAGGAAAGAATGCTTGATTAAATTTTTCCCTAATGCACACCCCTTAACTTTTTCGTGATACATAAAGAGGAATCTGGTTGTCTTTCAAAAATATGCACAACCAACCTTTTTTATTGTATTGCAAAAAATTATCTTCTACACCAACTTGTAGCAATGACTTCCACTCGATAAAATCTTGTGAATCAAAACCTGATGTCTCAGAATACAAAGTTTCTAAGTGCATACAAGTCATTTTTCTTGCCACAACATATTCCATTACATAAATATACCTCAACTGAGAAAATTTTATCAAATTTTAATTTCTCTTAACAAAGGTAACATTCCTCCAAGATAGAGAAGATTCTCCACATCACTTACCATTTGAAAAAAATTATGAGCTTTTCCTTTTTGTATTACTTTACTTAAAGACATAATATTGACCACACCAATGATTGATTTATATTCTTCAAAAAGACATTCTACATATCCAATAAGTGAAATCCATCTAGTATCAACTTTCTTTTTTGTTCCCTTACTTCCCCATCAGAGAAGCATTTAAACTCTTTAATATGCTTAGGAATCTTTGAAAAGGAAGCATATGCCTGTTGTACAAGATCTTCAACTTTTTGTACAAAAAGAAATTCTGACACGATTTTTAAATGCCAAATTTATGTGGTGAGAGATACAATGTATACCTAAAGGATATGGTGTATAGTTTCATTGCAATTGAACACACAATCCATTTCTGAGCCCATGCATAACTAAGCATCCATCAACACCAGTGCATAATATCTTTTGATTAATATCACAAATTGACATCCCTCCAATATTTGAAATGGAACCTAAAACAAGTTTCATCAAAGAATTTCAAGTTGCACTTCCCTTTAGTTTAAAAGCACCAATAAATTTGGATTTTCTTACATAATTCTCCACAATATATGCCAGGATACATACCCAAGAATTGCAATCCCTTGCTATCACTTTGTCAATGGAAATAGCAACAAAAGTAGCGTTAGATAAAATATTCTTCAAGTTAGATTTGATTGCCTCTCCCATTGCTTTTGCAAATCGACATCTTGAAGATTCCATCCAATATTGTGTCAGAAAACTTTGCATTCACAATCCAATAAAATTCAATGGAACTCTCCACTCAAGATAATCAAACATTGCTTTTCAGGTATGCATATGCCAAAATAAATTGAGACATGTATGTATATGCATATGTGGATAGGTTGTTAAATTGATTTCAGAACCATAGATGAAAAATTAAAGAACTCGTCAAAAGAACAGGATCACTATGACTTATGATTGATGAAACTCCTCATGTTTGTAGTTGTGTAATATTGTAGCTGTTGTAGTTTGCAAGAAGTCTGGAATTGTTTCCCAAAAGAAGGCACTGAAAAGAACCCAGGTGGTTGTGTGTGTGTATGCAGCAACTATATATATACATTGTTGCGTATATGTACTCTTGCATCTATTGGACCATATGTATGTGTCTTTGAAAGTGGACCATTATTTATTTAGTGATAAGCAAGCAGATACAGG
The DNA here is from genome assembly GCA_020310875.1 of Ceratopteris richardii. Taxonomy (NCBI): domain Eukaryota; kingdom Viridiplantae; phylum Streptophyta; class Polypodiopsida; order Polypodiales; family Pteridaceae; genus Ceratopteris; species Ceratopteris richardii. The sequence continues at coordinate 122,312,965 of CM035423.1, read as the reverse complement.
CTACGAGGAATAGTCTACTTATGTGGTAAATTTTCCCGTTTTTTATGTTTTCTCTTGTTATAAAGATGTCAAGGAAACAGTGGACTTGTTGGAATTTTGCTTTCTTGGCTTACTACTAGTACAATTGCTCTTGTGACACTATCTTTGCCAAGTCTTACTAATGGACTTCATTGCTTGCTGACTTCATAGGTATCATTATCCTTTTTGATCTAGTTATTGATGGACCATAATCCTTTTGAACTTTATGCTCCTCCAATGAGGAGAAGCTCTATTGAGAACAAGTGGTGAATCCTTTCTTTGTTTTTGAATTCATGAATTTTCTATGTGTAGTGGTCTCCTTTTGGAGTTTGGGCTTACAGACATAATGTTTGATGTTATATTAATGTGAAATGTTTTAAAGGTTTCTTATACTTCCATCAGGTAAGGACCATCGTCGATCATGCATGGCCAATGCTATCTTCTCCTTCTACGTTGCCCTTGGGAATGTGCTTGGGTACGCTACTAGAGCATATAGTAGTTGGTATAAAGCTCTGTCATTTACCTTGAAAAATCAATGGTGACACTTTTATCATATAAACTCGAAGGAAATCCATATGGGTACTACTAGACATTTATATGTTCCGAATGATTTGTTTTGCTCTAGGGGGCCAATAAGCTAGTCGGTAGTTGTGATCAAAAGATTTGAGAATCTGCATGGTCGGAATATACTTTGTTATAAGGGATCTTAGGAGAGAGAAGACATCGATCGATAAGGCAAAAAAAATATGCATTGAATACAGGGGATGTCAAGGACATTCTATATATATCATTTGTTTTGTTTAAAAATGTGTGCTAAATGTAAATTGTGTGGCTATTTAATGTTTTTTTTTAAGTCATCTTATCTATGTATATATGCAAGTCTAGTATCAGCTGAGGGAGGCTCTAAGGTCGAAAGGATGTTGGGAAGGAATAAAGTCTAGAAGAAACTTCTAGTAACAAAAGGGGAAGAGTTGGAGTTTGAAGATTGCTCAGTGTTAGAGCTACCATGATTGACCTGTTCCTTTTTGCTATTGCACACTAACACCTTGGCACTAATCCCCTATTTCTTTTTCTTATAGTTGTTCAGATCTCATCTATGTTTGTTTTATCCTAAAAGTTTTCTCACTATTCCTCATCCTAATAATTCTTATAGAAATCCTTAGGTAGCCACTCATTTTGGTTTTCATTTCTGGTTTTTTGTACATGAGAAAGCCTCGATGCTTTTGTATTGATCCAAGTTTTGTTGTCCCTGAACTTCGTTTGTTTCCAATTTCCATCTGCTACCTAACAAGCCTATATGCATGTGATTGATAGGAGTTCTTGAGTTCTTGAACCCTGGACTTGATGATTTTCAGAAAGCTTTGAGTTTACTTTCTTTTGTTGATTTATTTCATTCATCATAGCTTCCCACTTCCTTATACATATTTCCTAGCTTCTTACTCATCGCATGAGTCCTAAGCTTACTCATCACATGAGTCCTAAGAGAGATTTATATATTTTGGTAGTGGTGTGTGAACACACTTAGGACTCGTTGGGGTATTTTTTTTTTCTCTGTATATGATGTTTCTTCCTTCACCTTGTATATACTCCTATATCCCTAACGAGGTATTTATCTTTCGTTGTACATTCACTTAGTAATATACTCAAAGTGTGTTGTGATCCGAGCTTCTTCTTTTTCCTCGTGTTGTTTGCATGCTTTTGTGGTCCTCTAACTCCAATGCTTTTGATCCCTATTCACATGTAATAATTTTCTTCCTCATCATAGACCTTTGCTTTAGATTTATGTCTTCATATGCTCGTCAATTGATGTAGGAGTTTTCCTCGCAGTAGGAAATATATTCGTTGCCTTCCATTTCATCTGGAGAATTTTACGTGCTTGCCTATCTAGATTTGAAGGCTTTATATTTCTTGAAGTAGAAGAATATATCAAACTTTTTCTTCATAAAAAAAACTCCTAACTATTATTACTTTATTGAATTTGAATGTTACAAAGTATATATTCTCTCTGGGATGCCTCCTTTCTTGGAAGATATATATATGCATATACATCTATACACATATTCTCTTAGGGATGCCTCCATTGTTGGAACATATCCATCTATATGGATCAATTCCGAAGGATTGTAACATATGTGCCCACTTTTTAAGGGAAATCTATTTTGATTCCTTATCTTGCATGTTTATACATGTTTCACACAAGTGCTTTACTATTTGAGAAGTACGTAGACACAAGCAATAACTTAGATTAATGTTTTTTTTCTTGTTTCCTTCATCTTTCAAGATTGACATGCCACAAATTATCGTTCCATGATTTCAGGTTTTCTATCGTCCTAGTGCCAATTGTGAAGTGTATATTTTTTTTTTATGCGTTTTGTGTTACATCAATGATCAAGACACCACCTTGTTTCTTCACCTTTTCTATTTCCCTGAATCCTTCCCTTGGGGATCGTCAAAAAATATTACTCTTTTTGTAAATTCAACCTAATAACATTTATTCATCATTTTAGCAAAATAGAATGGGACTTTAATTATTACAAGCTAAATGCAAGACATCCTTTAGAAATTTTACTCCTTGATAATATCTAAGATCATATCTCTCACATATGCATATTTATCAAATCTATCACCACCTCTTTCAAGATACTCTTTAGTTGTATGAACAAGAAAATTACAAAACCATTCTCTCCTTCAACTCATATAGATCAACTATCAATATTAATCTTTCATTCATTGGTATGCATCAATTTTATCAAAGTATCATGGTACAAATTAGTTGAGGTTTTTTCATAATTACCTTACCGTCTATAGTTTTGATTAAAATAATTTAATTTCTTACTTTTTCTTTTGAACTTTCCTTGCGACCAATCCTTTGCATAGTGCCAAAACTTATAAAATGTCTAGCATCTTCTTCATAGATTTTCCTTTCTTGTCCTCTGTCTCTCCTTGCTCTAATCATATTCTTCCTTTGTCCTTCAAATGTTCATTTGATCCTTATTGACATGATGGCTATCCTAGAGTTCAATATCTCCCCCTCTTACTTTTTCCTTTCAATGTCTTCTACTTCTAGCTCTTTAATTACTTGTATAGAAGATTTGGGTCTCTTTCTTTTTCTTATTAACCACCATAAGTTCATTTACTTGAAGATTATTGAGCTAAGAGGTTTTCATATTTATGTAGATTATATCTCCAATTAAGCCAAATGACTTCCAACCATCATTATACTCCAAGCCATTCAATTCATGTGTAATTAAATCATCATCTTTGACATAGCTAGCTATTGAAAAAAGTGCATTTGATAGTTCTTTGGATTGAAAAGAATTGCAAGTTAATTTTCCTTGATCTTATGGGATTAAAGCACAAAAGCTCCAAATCTACTCATATCTTCATGGAAGTATCAAAAGGCTATGTATGCCCTATCATCCTATTGCTGGTGTGTTGAGATATTATGAAGATTGACCTTTTATATCTTTCACTTTATTACCTAAATGTGTCAAGCCACTTATTGGTTATATTCATCTCTGTGAGGAGATGGTGAGATCATGTCTAGAGATGATATGGTACTGTAAATCCTGCTCCACACCTACCAATCTAACTTTAGGGATGCTTAATAGACTTCCTTAACTTCAAAATGATGCAGAGCATCACTCTCAAATGTTTGCATCAAAACAAATAACTTGAATATGCAAGAAATGAGAAGAAGCTTCTATTTTGGGAATAGAAGGCCACTGTATTATGCTCAAGGCTCACAATCTGGTATGAATTGACCAAAGAGCTTTTGCATACATCTAATTGAAATATGTAGCTAACTAAAGCAAGTTATTTCATGAATGTAGCTATGCCATACAAGGAGAATTGAATATAAGAAGTCAGGGGGTCATCCTGACTTTTCAGGATCTAGAAGGTATGTAGACACAGTCATCTTCTTTGCTTCATATCTCAAGATATTCTGAATAAAACTTAATGAATATTGATATAAGAACACTAGATACTATACTCTAACTATCCCAATTTAAACTGTAGTAGATGAGTGAGTATATGCAGAGAAATTGATTCTACATATTCATTGAAATGATGAGGTTGCTACAGTAGAAAGTAGACAGACATATACTCAATGATCTATCAAAATATGAATGCTATTACACATATGATATAGAGAGAGAATAGTGGACTAAACATGGATGATGTGAGCTCAAGGTATGCTCACTGATGTAGCTCATTTTCTCTTAGAGTTGCTCTACTTTTTGTGACTAAAGCCATGTGTATATATGCACAATATTTGAATTTAAATTTTGAATCTTCTCACCTAAAAGCGATCCTACACATTAGGGATGACTTAAATTGATTCGTTCTACCGTAGGATTCATGGGTTTAGCTTCCTATATTCAAGAGATTCCCTCTTCTTTTCTACATTTACTTTTATCAAAGATAAATACAATGAGATTGACTAGCATAGGTTAACATGTATGACTTCATGTGAGAGGACAAGTACTATGTGTAGTCCTTATGCTTTAACAATGCACTTAGGCTTGCTAAATGTACCAACAGCTCCCCCTCAAGCCTAAGATTCTTGAATCTTCAATCCTTCATGATTTCCTATAATCCAATCATTGATTTGAATATGTTTAATTTGATTCCATCCAAAGCTTTTGTCATCATATTTGCACATTCTTGATGAGTATCATACATATCATAGTTGAATCTCTTTGTTCATAATCTTCTCTCTAACATAATGATAATGAACTTCTATATGTTTGGTCCTGGCATGATAGATAGGGTTAGTAATATGATGTAATGAACTAATATTGTCTCCAAATATATATGTGGAGTTGAAGTGTTCAATCATAAATCTGAATATAGGGTTCTAATCCACATAGCTTCTTGTATAGCATTTGCAACTGCTCTATATTTAGCTTCTATTCATGAAAGAGCAACTATAGATTGCTTCTTGGAAGACCAAGAAATTAATTTTATACCTGCAAAAGTAAGATATCTTGATGTGCTTCTCCTATCATCTTTAGAGCCTACCCAATCCGCATCAGAAAAGAGTTTAACATCTATATCAGATGTATATGGATAGTATAAACCTTCATTGATTGTGCCCTTCAAATACCTTAGGATTCTCTTGGCTGCTTCCACGTGAGGCTCCCTTGGAGTGTGGGAGTACCTACAAGCTTTATATTTTCCATCTTACATTAGAGAACATATCGCCAATGTATTTCCTTTGTGTGAGGAACATACCTTTGTCTGTGCATACTATTTCCAAACCTCAAACGTATGTGAGCAAACCAAGATCACTGATCTTGAACTCCTCCTTCATTTGAGCTTTAATTGTTCTGATTCCTTTTGCATCACTTCTTGTAATGCTTATATCATCCACATATAGACATATGTATATGACTTTTGAATGATTCCTCTTAATGAAGAGGGAAGAATCTGACTTGCTTACATTAAAACCTTTATCCTACAAGTAAGTAACAAGTCTATGATTCCAAGCTCTAGCAACTTGCTTCAATCCATACAAGGGCTTTCCTTAACCTACACACATATTCAGGGTATGATTGATCTTCAAAGCCAAGAGGTTGAGCCATATATACCTCCTCTAATATCCAACCATTTAAGAAATATTTTTTAACACCCATTTGATATATCTTTTAATTCTTGGAAGATGCAACACTCATGAGTACTCTAATAGTAAACATTTTTGCAACAGTTGAAAATGTTTCTTCATAATCAATACCTTGAGTTTGTGAAAACCCTTTGGCTACAAGCCTTGCTATGTACCTATTAATTGAGCCATTAGGATTCTTCTTTACCTTGTATATCCACCTTGAGCAAATGACCTTCATAGATGGTTTCTTGGGTACTAACTCCCAAGTCTGATTCTCTTGTAAGGCTTCTATCTCTTTTTTCATGGCATTTCTCCATTCTGGCTTCTTCTTGGCCTCTTCATAAGCAGAAGGTTCTTTAGAGTTTGAGTCTTGTGCTATATATATTGAGTGTTTAGTGACTAAAGAGGTATCATAACCATACCTTTATGGTTTCCTTTTCTCCCTAGTAGACCTTCTTATAGTTTTTTGGGATGATTCTGCCACATCTCTCAACTCCTATACTTTGGCTTTGCGTTTGGAGCTCCAAGAGTTGATCTCCCTTTTTGGAGTCTTGACTCTTCTAGTTATCACCAGAATCACTTAATGCTTCAAGTGTACGCTCATTCTTTTTTGATAATGTTGGAAAGTTATCCTCTAGATCATAGGGAAGTTTGTTTTTCTTGCAATCGCCTTGAAACCAATATTTTTTTCATCAAACACAACATCTTTACTTACAATGGACCCTTTGTTGCTTGGGTTGTATAACCTATAACCTTTCTGATTAAGATCATAGCCAATGAAGATGCATTTCTCTACCTTTGGATCCAATTTTCATATAATTTTTGAAGGGATGTGTGCATATGCTATGCACCTAAAAATTTTGCAATGATCGAGGCTAGGTCTTCTTATATTCCATGTTTTATATGGTGTCATCCCATCCAATTCTTTTAATGGGATTCTATTGAGCAAGTATTTGGCTATGGATACAACCTCTCCCCATAAGTAATTTGATAATTGTTTCTCATTTAGCATTGAACTTGTAGCCTCCACTATGGTTCTGTTTCTCGTTTCTATCACTCCATTCTATTCTGGTGTATACCTGGTTGTAATTTTTCTTTGGATTCCTCTTTCTTGGAGATAAGAATCAAAATCATGGGAGAAATACCCCCCCCTCCATCTTAGCTTAGTCTCTTCAAGGTTTTATCTGTTTGATTTTCTACAAGAGCTAGATACTTTTTGAAACATAAAAACACTTCATCTTTATGCTTCATGAACTATAATTTTCCATTTGCTACAATCATTAGTGAATAGTACCTAGATCTAGAGATTGAAGGCTCCTTGCTTGGCTCCCATACATCGGTATGGACTAGCTCCAATAGATCTCCATGAATGTATCCTTTCTTTGTGAAGGGTTGTTTGTGAGACTTGCCAAATTAACAAGCACTACATTTTTAGATCATGTGTTGTTCGGATATGTTTGGTAGAACAAGTACACTCTAATCCCTATTCATTTTCTTGAGAGTTCTTTCACCTATGTGAGCTTACCTCGTGTTCCAAAGGTACAACTCTGATAGAGTTAGACTACCATAATTAAACAATGCAATATTTTTGGTATCTTAGAGCTCAAATGTGAATAATCTACCTGAGTTTTCTCCTCTTGCTATCCTCTTGAATCCTTGATGTGGATCCTCAACAAATGCTCCATTCTTTGTGAATCTGACCTGCAAACCTTTCTCAACAATTTGACCTACACTTATGAGGTTCTTGGTGATAGTTGGAATACTTTAGCAATGCACTTAGGCCTGCTAAATGTACCAAAAATCTCAAATTTATGACCTTTTTATCTCCGCTAACCAAGCCCCTAAGTCCCTTTCTCATGAGAGGTCTTGACACTCTAAACCTCCAAGGCTGATAATTGAGTTTCCCAAGTTTTTCAACTTGCGTACTAAAGAGAACCATCTTGAACTTTAACTAGCTTCTTGCCATGGTAGCTTGCTTTTTGACATTGCCACGGCAGCTTGCTTCTTGATATTATTACACTATATCTTGCAATATCTGAAAAGCACTCTCTAGCAAAACTAAGAATTAATAACGCATGGGTAATTCAAGAAAACGGCTTGCTACATGGAGATTCTCACTTTCTAGGTGACTAATCTAGTCAGAGTTCTCATATGTTCTGTCTTTCAAAATTCAAAGAGTCTGGATAACTGTAGGTTAACTGATCAAAAATTACACCTAAGGCAAGTGCTTGATTTCCAATAGCATGTGCATATGTATATACGTACATACACAGATGCATAACATGCATAACATACATACACATACGTAACCAATACAGGGCCTGGGGCCTTCATTAAGAAGCCTTGACTTTCCTGGAGACAAACCTTACTCTTGAGAGTTGCGAAATATAAGCATTGGGCATACTTAAAGAGCTGCTGAGCTGACATACAGACAGGCGCCGACAGCTTGCGCCAAGTTTCGACCACACTATCTTGGTCGGAAATTGGAATGTATACTTCCGTGGGTCAGAGACTCGGGGACCAGGGTCTTCAAATTGTTTTTGGAACTTCTCTCTCTCTCTCTCTCTCTCTCTCTCTCTCCAGCTTGTTTCAAGTTTCAACCATACTGTCTTGGTCGGCAACGGCAAGTATATTTACGACAAGCAGCAGGCATATACAAACGCACACGCACTTCCACACATCCGAGCAAGCGCGCACGCACATACCATTTAGATTCAGTGGACCTTTAGGCTGTCGGAAGAAGAACCGCCGGAATATCCTCCGGTTCTTTGGAAGAGGAAAACTTGGCCGTTGTTAAACTTGAAAAGAAAGCATTACGAAGCTGGTGCGCCAAAATCATTATAAAAAGCAAAAGTAGTCCTTAAAGAAAAAAAATTTAAGATGAAAAGCAAAAAGCAGATGGCACTAGAGAGTAGCGAATTCGGCCCCCAAAAGCGTTGAATGTCTCTATGACCGGTTGTTTGTTCTCTTAAAAGACGCACCCCATGCAATAAAAGGAGAGGATGCCGCTCACTTCATACGGAGAACACTTTTCATGCACATTATCATGGAAAAAGCTTTGGGAAATTGTAATGCAATCAAACTATGTACGCAGAATACCTTTGAAACATGCTTTGTAAAAGTTTGTTGAACAGAGAACACTACGGATTATTTCCATTAGATGTGTGTGAGTCGGACAAAAGCAAATTCCTTCACTTTCTGTACATATTAAATTATGTCGATGTGTGTGGGACCCAAGGAAGAAGAAATAGCTTCTCTTCTCAAAGTTTTAGAAAAAGATCTTCTTTCTCGGGGTGTCCCTCTTTTGTCATGGATTTGACGACCCCCTCTCTTGTGAGAAGCAATCTGGCCCCTCCTCCCGGGGAGACCGTTAACCTGGCCTCTTTGTTGGAGGGGGGTTCTTGTGCCGCCCAAGGGACCCTCGAGAGTGCTGAACCCCCCTTGGTCTCCCTCAATAGATCTGCAATTTTGTCAACTCAGGAGGAGCTCAAGAAAGTTTGCCTCGTCGGCCAAATGTTCGGCCCTAAGCCCCCGCTCGAAACTGTGCGTCAGTGGCTTCGCAACGAGTGGTTCCCCCGTGGGCTAGTTGTTTGTAAGTGTCAGTTCTTACCGGCAAGCCACTTGCTGCTAGTCTTTGAAAATGAAGATATGGCGTTTTGAGCCCTTAGTGTCGGAACTTGGCATCTCGGCCGGGCGACCCTGTGCCTATTCAGATGGTCCCCTGATTTTACTCCCGACAAATCGAAATCGCTTCGGTACCCCGTCTGGGTTGAGCTCCCTAACCTGCCATACTTCTTGTACAACTTTGTTTGGGACATCGTTTCTCCTATCGGCAAGCCGTTGGCCTCACGCGAGGACATTGGTGGTCTCATTTATGAAGGCGCAAGACACTCGTTCAACGCCCGGTGGCACCCTCAAATCTGTGTCGAGGCTGACCTCAGTATGCCACTCCCATCGAAGATCAAACTGGACTTGGGCGAAGGGGATGTATGGGAGCAAGACATCAGCTACAAAAACCTTCCCAACGCGTGCTTTCGCTGTGGCCAACAAGGCCACAGGATCAAAGATTGCCCTTTGAGACGAAAAAGCAAGCGAAATCAAGAAGCCTCCAAAAATGCTCAAGACAGCAATGGTGCATTCAATCACTCGACGAAAGTTGAGGAATTCAAGGGTCCCTGTAATCCAGAAGCTGATGCAGACGGGTTCATCGAAGTCAGAAGAAGAAGGAAAAAGAGCCCTAGGGCAACCTCTGAGCGAAACTACAAGTCTGTTTCCCCCTCCAGCAACTTGTATTGCAATCTGGAAAAGGAAATCAATGAGTTTGACTACCCAGGTGGGAACCAACTTGAGGAGGACACCGATGCCAAAGACCTGGAGATCCCTGACAGTAAAGAAACCTTGCAGGAGGGTTACACTACAAGCAAAGAAGACGGCTTTACTACCAGCAACGAAGATAACATGGATAGTGAAAGCTCCATCATCGGATCGACTATTCCGGAAACGGAGCTGAAAACGGTGTCCAGTTCTTCCCAGCAGGAGGCATCCCGCAAAGGAAAACAACCTATGGAGTTACCGTGGAAAAGCCCCCACAAGAACCTATTGCTAACTCGGGATCCGATCCGAGCGAAAAAGAAAGATGAACCCAAGAAAAGAAAGGACAAAGCTCCCTCCCGCAAAGAGCGATTACTACGACAATGATCATCATCTCGTTAAATGCTAGAGGGCTAACCGACCCCTCAAGAGCGACCATCATTGGTCAATGGCTTCGCGACATTAGCCTAAACCCAGATTTTATATGTATCCAAGAGATTAAAATTGATGGAGAAGACCTCCAGAAATGGCTTAGACATGTCTCCTCGACCCATGTTTGGATTTCAACGACGCATCAGCGGGGATCCGGCGGAACGGTAATTGGTATCAATCAACTCTGGTTTGAAAAGCTCGAGAACTCCTTTGAAGATGAATGCCATCGATGGATTGCTATTTCTTTCGGTGCTCCCTTTTGTTTTACTTTAGTTTCTTTGTATGCCCCCAATGGGGAGTTAGAGAGACTTAACACTTGGGCCTCCTTGGACTCGCTCCCCCACAACGTGCTTATCTGTGGTGACTTCAACATGGTTGAGGACCCTACGGACAGATGGATGGGCAAGGGTAGGGTCATCGACAGTCGGGAGAAAGAAACGTGGGACAAAACTAAACTACACTTGGATTTGGTCGAATTCAAAGACTCAAAGGGCTTTTCTTGGTCAAATCTCCAAGCAGGCGAGGACCTGAGGAAAGCTAGACTTGATAGATGCTACATCTCCCAGAGTTTTACTCATCAGTGGGGCCACCCTTCCCTCTCGCAACGCACCGACCTCACCATCTCTGATCACTACCCGATCGTCATCACTTTTCAACCCCCCACCAAGACTCGTAAGGCTCCGTGGTTCCATGCCAGTGTGCCCTCCTTCTCTCTCCCCTCCGTCCATCAAGAAATTTCTGATGTGTGGAAGGAGGCATTTGCCTCTGGCTTGTCCCCAGCCAAGTGTTGGAGAAGTGCGATCGATAAGTCACGACAGATCATGATTAGATCCAAGAAGATGCTCGAGACTGTGCGGCGGGCTCGTAGAGAAGCTCTATATCATAGACTCTGGCGGCTCGAGGAGGAAGTGAACAAAGGAAAATCTCAAGCCCAGAAAGGACTTCGAAAAATCAGAGTGCTGCTGAGATATGAGGAAGAGATACAAAGGAAAAATTTGCAAATTTTCTTCAAGGAGTGGTGGGCTGGCAAAGCCGACAAACCCACCAAAGAGATGTGCCGTATCCTCAAAAGGAAACACAACAGAGAATCGATCCCCTTATTGCTAGACGCAAATGGCAATGTATGCAATACGGAAGAAGATAATTTTGGGATCATTGAAGGGCACTTCACGAGACTCCTGGGGACCTCAAACCCCCTCTCCCACCATAGAAGGGACTGTATGGCAGCCATATCCAGGGTTTCCCCCCATAGGATACCACCCAACCTTCACTCTCTGCTTCATGCCTCTATCTCTGAGGCCAAAATCATTGAGGTCATCGATGCCCTCCCCTCAGGTAAAAGCCCGGGCCCCGACGGGCTCACTAATGAGTTCTTTAAATCCTTCAAGTTGGTGGTTGCCACCCCTCTCCGTTTGGTTTGGCAAGAGGCACTCAAGTTTGGCGCGCTTCCTTCTTGCCTCAACAATGGCATTATCAAGCTAGTACACAAAAAAGGGGAAAAGAACAGAATAGAGAATTGGCGTCCCATTACAATGCTCCAAACAGGATACAAGATCATCACCAAAGTCATTGCCAACAGAATCTCTTGCCACTTGAGAGCGTGGTTAAGCGAGGACCAAAAAGGTTTCATCAAAGGCAGGTCAATCTTGGAAACCATAATAGATATCTGGGAAGGTCTTGAATTTGCAAATGAGTCTAAACAAGAAGTGGTTTTCCTCAAGATCGACTTTGATAAAGCCTACGACAGGCTAGAATGGGACTATATTCTTCAGTCGCTACAGGATCTTGGATGTAGTCAGAAATTCACCAAGATGATCGCGACCCTTCTCGGAAACGCATCGACCCAAATTAACATTAATGGAAACCTTTCAAAGGTGATCAAACTTAGAAGATCTATCAGACAAGGGTGCCCATTGGCTCCCCTTCTCTTTGCCATTGCCACGGAAGGTCTTAGCAGGCTGGTGGAGCATCAGGTGGAAGCTGGTAACATTAAAGGCCTTCGTTTGCCGCATGACCACAGTCAGATCACCATGAGACTTTTTGCCGATGATATGAACGCTTTTGTGCACAATGATAGTACCAGCCTTGAGACGTTCTGGAAGTGTCTCGCTACTTTTTGTGAAGCCTCTGGATCCATAATCAACCACTCTAAGACCGCCTTTAGAGCTATTGGTGGGTCACAGCCCGACCTTCTCACTGATCATGGCTGTAAAATCATCCCGCAGGGCCAAATTTTTTGGCTTCTGGGGATTCCCTTGGGGTTTGGCGTCTCTATGGAACAGCGGTGGAACTGGGTGCTTGCCAAACTCGAAAACAAGCTTAACTATTGGAGAGGTATGCAAATCAATCTTGCTGGTCGTGCTATGGTCATCAACACGTTCCTCTTATCATCTACCATTTATTTCCTTTCTTGTTGGAGACCGAAAGAGCAAGATCTGTCCAAACTGGATAGTATTTGTAGAAACTTCCTTTGGACGGGCGACCACAATAGGAGGGGGGTGCCTAAAATCAAATGGTCCATCTGCACCAGCCATAGAGATAGTGGGGGACTTGGTATCTTGGACATTGGGTGCATGGCTAACAAACTGTCGGCCAAATGGATGACTAAGGCTTGGTGCAACGGGGAGGCCTCGTGGGCCAAGCTGATCTTCAGAAACAAGAATGAGTTGGCGCTCATGGGTTTCCCAAATTGGAGGAATCTTGACATCTTGACCTTGCTGTTTTCCCCGATCCCCGTCTTCCCGAAAGGCTCTAATCTGGTGTGCTCCCTTTGGAAGAGTTGGAATAAAGTCAAAAGCTTCACAAGAATAAGTGAAGACTGGAAGTGGGCTGCCGGTATCAGACAAAACGACTCTATCTGGTTTCCGATCCATGG
>CM035423.1:122284721-122294721 GCA_020310875.1 Ceratopteris richardii | reverse complement strand
TAGAAAGCTCAAAGGGTCTACTAACCAACTCTGAAGTCTCAATTGGCTGGTGTGAAGCAGGTTGTAGCAGCACCAACTCATCTTCAGATTGCATCCACCATCTCTCTATATAGTGGTATCAGAGGATAGTCAATCAACATGGGAGATGGATTTCCATCAGCAATTGACAAATTGGATACAAAAAACTACCGAGCAGGGTCTCTAATGATGAAGGCATATCATCAAGGGAGGAATCTATTTGAATACACATCTAGAGATGAAGCTATGCCAACCATGAGGAACAAAGGGCAACCATTACATGAAGATGAGGAAAGACTTTCAAATTGGTGTTCAAAGGATGCACTTGCAAGGTCCTATATTCTAAAATCAATCTATGATTTTCTTTTACCTCATGTCAAGGGATGCAAGACATTAAGCGAGACTTGGAATGCACTTGCTTCTTTCTTCTCCTCCAATGCTCGAGCAAGGAAGAACCAATTGTGGATGGAGTTCACAACAATGAAGAAAACCCCCAAGAAAAGTGTGACTGATTATGTCACAAAGATGAACGAGGTTTTTGATCAACTTGGAAGCATTGGAGAGGTAATTGAAGAGGAAAAAATCATTAGACAAATCATAAATGGAATCAAAGCAGATGACAAGTGGGAGTCCTTCACAACATCCATGGATTTGTACATGGATATGCATGTACCCGACCTCAACACACTCATGGGCCAACTCTTCACTCATGAAGAAAATATTAGCAAAGGTGGTGAGTCCTCAAGAGGTAATCAAAATTTTGCCTTATATTCTGATAAAGCTAAGGTCAAGGACAAGTCAAAGAATAAGAAGAATGAAGATGAAGGTAGCTCTTTCCAAGCAAACTTTGCAGGTACAGGAATACCTAGAGGAAGAGGTAAAGGTGGAAAGAAAGGCAAGGGGAGATTCCAATCATCTCAACCTTGCAATATATGTGGCTTATCTAATCATACTATTGAAGAATGTTATTTTGGACACCATCCTAAAGAGTGGTTGATCGAGAAGTCTCTATTCCTTGTTGGCAAAAGAATCTCCAAATGTAAGAGATCCCCATGATTTAGGCCTCATAAAGCGTTTCTCATCAAGAACAACAAGCTTAAACCCAAGTGGGCCCTCCATGAGGGGGACGAGAGGTTTGTTAACCTCCTTTGTAACACTCTCTAGATCCGCAAGTTCTACCCCTGCCTTGTGGCATTCGAGGGGTCCCAAGGGCGCTAGTCCCATTCACTTGTAACTTATTCTTCATTTTTAATTGAAGTATGGGAGAGTAGGCCAAGGCTGAACTTCCTTTTGGAAAAAAAAATTGAGCATGATGTTGTTTGACCATTTTAACTTAGAATTGTGCTTGAGCCCAATCAAAGAATTGGAGCTCTTTGAAAATCAACTTGCAAAATATATTCATTCTTCATCTACCTTTAATGAATGCTCTTGTTAATCACATCTTGCAAAATGATAAATTGATCACAAGTACCTAATCATCCACTTTAGCAAGTGTGCTTTCCAGTATTTCCACCTCTATATGTTTTGCATCCACACAAATGTGCTGATCATTTTTAGGTTCATGCTCGAATAGCTATCACAAAATCGTCTTTTTAAGTTTGGGGACTAATGAAAGGTGCTACCCTTAGATTAGCATCAACAAAAATTCTACCAAAGAATCAAACATGCCATCAAAGAAACCATCTTACATAGGAGTGGATGTCTTGTAAGTGCGATCACCCCCTACTTCTTGGTAGTAACTGGCAATATGTGGCTAAAATTTATCAAAAAGTGGATAACCATTCTTTACAATTGATGTTTGCAAGAAGACCTCTTGATGGTCTTAACCTTGGGCATCCAATACATTGGCATCTTGGACATTTCCTTGAGGATGGCCACCTGCTCTCTAGCTTTCACCTTTTCCTTAGTAACTTTCAAGACACCGAGTTCCTACACTTTTGGTGTACACATAGTACAATCACATTTATACAAATGAGTTTGTTTCTTGTAGGTTTTAGAAGCCTATCCTCACCTATAAACATATACACACATAATATATGTACACATACACACATACACACACACACACACACATATATATATATAGAGGATTTTAGGGTTTCTTATCAAATTAAATATATAAAAATAGGATTAAGGTTTTTCGATTGTTTGCGCATCCATACACACATATACACATATACATGCATAACATATGTACACATACACATACATATACACATGCATATACACATATACATGTTTTAGTTCTAGGTCTTTAGGATTAGGGTTTTAGGTCTTTAGTATAAATAAATTAATAAATAAATAAGTAAATATATATAATTAAATATATATAGTTAAATATATATAATCAAATATATACAATCAAATATATAAAAATAGGGTTTATGTTTTTTAATTAAATTAAATATATATAAGAAAAAGAAAATAAAAAACTAGAATATATATTTAAATCTATATAAAAAATATGATTTTAGTATAGATAAATAAATATGAAAATAGCTAGTGTTCCAATTAAATATATATAATTAAATATATAAATTGGATAAGAAAAAGAAAATAAAAAAATTAGAATATATAATTAAATCTATATATATTTTCAGTTTAAGTCTTTAGGATTATGGTTTTTAGGTTTAATAAGAAAAATAAAATGTTCTAAAATGTCCATATTATATCAGATGGTTAGTTTGGATCCAGAGGAGAGAATGGCATGTCCTTGCACTCAGTGCAAGTATCAAATTTATCAGAAACAACAGATTTGTACTCCACATGTTAGAGAATATAGATCCTTTGATAAAAGTCGACTATAGAACCTACGCTGCCATTCACATGGTCCCCCTAGTGAGTAGATGGACCCAAACTACATTGCATTGGTAACCTCTCGCGGACAGAAGAGAACAAAAAGGGGTTAGAAGTACAAGGTACTAATAGCATTACACAGATTGAACACATGGAAGAAATGCTCGAAGCATTTTATGAGATGGATGAACATCATGATGGTGGAGAAGATGTCGTGAGTTTCCTGGACACAACAGGATTTCCACGATCAGAAGCCGATGAAGAATATGAAAACATGCGAAGACTAGCTTGTTTACCACTGTACAATAGAGCAAAGATATCTATACTAAGTGCATCACTCATGATGCTCAATCTGCAATCCATTTATGGATGGTCAGATAGTAGTGTCTCTAAATTTTTCAGCTAAGTTGATTTGAAATAAACTTTCATTGCTGTATCAAAATAACTTTATTTACTAATATTATTCTAATTGCTTATTGCAAGCTTGTTAAAAATCAATTTTTGCTAGAGGGCAATGACATAGCTCCAACATGTGGAGATGCAAAAAAACTTTTACAATCCATTGGAATGGACTACACTAAGATTCATGCTTGTTTGAATGATTGCATCCTCTTTCGGAACGAGTATGAGCATCTCCACATATGCCCAAATTGTGGAGCAAATAGATTTAGAGAAGACCTTATGGGCGAAGCAATCCCTGCAAAGGTTCTTTGCCACTTTCCTATCATTCCACAAATTAAGAGCATGTTTAGATGCAAATCCATAGCTGAGTAATTGTCATGGCATGCAAAGAGAAGGTCTACAGATGGTGTAATGTGAGTGCCTACTAACTCTGATGCTTGGAAACACATAGATAGTAAGTTTCCAAAGTTTTCTAGTGAGCCTCAAAAGATATGTTTAGGCCTAGCTATGGATGGACTAAATCCATTTGGTTTACACAGCTCTTCATGGAGCACATAGCCTATATGTTTGGTCAATCATAACATCCCACCATGGCTGGCCACAAAGAAGGGTCATTTATTATTAGTTCTTATTGTGCCCGGTAAGTATAAGGTAAAAAACATGGATGTATACCTTGCACCACTTCTGGAAGAGGTGCACATTTTATGGGATGGGATTACTGTGTGTGACATGTCTCAACCTATAAGAGGGCAAGACATGCGAGTGCAAGGCATACTTATGTGGACGATGCATGATTGGCCTGGTTATGGTGAATGTTTAGGTTTGTCGATTTCGGGTTACCATGCTTCTCCCTTATGAGGATTATGACTCAAAGCACGTTATTCCAAAGCACTGCATAAAACCATCTATGAAGTACATCATAGATATTTTCCTGATTGACATGTTTTACATGAAGGAAAAATTGGTTGACAAGTGCAATGCCAAATGAAAGCTAGTGATTGGAAACAATTGTGGGTTTGAGAAACACCAATAACTGGCATGGAAAAGTTGTTGATCTTTCATGAACTCCCTTATTGGAGCGAGTTATTGATTAATCATTTGGTAGAACCGATGCATATTTTTAAGAATATGGGAGAGATGCTCTAGAAGAGTTTGATCGAAAAGAAAGAAAGCAAAGAACAAAGGGAGGACTTGGAAGAGCGAGGTCGTATGAAAGAGGTGTGGGCAATTACTAAGCCCAATGGAATAGTGTCATTACCAAGAGCTCCTTGGGTGCTTCAGAGGATGGAAGAGCAACAAGTGAAGAAGATAATTTCAGAGTTTTGGGCACCTACTAAGTGCATGAGGTGTCTAAAGATTGCTTTCACATGAAACAACGATCTTGAAGGGCTCAAGTCTCATGATTGGCACAAGTGTTTTTAGTTTGTGCTCCCTGTAGCAGGGAGTGCGAAACTCAATGCTATCGAGGCTGTTTGTATGGTAGAGAAATACTTTCCCACAAGTATTCTCACTATTCAGCTTCATTTATTAGTTCATGTGCTAGATGAAGTTGCAATAGTAGGAACTGTCCATAGTCAATGGATGTTCTTCTTAGAGTGCTTTATGAAGACATTAAAAGGGTTTGTACAACAGAGAGCATGTCCAGAGGGCAGCATGGTAGAGGGATGGCTCATACACGAGTCTCTTGTATTCATAATTGAGTTTCTACGTATGTCAGAGCCAGAAATGCCTCACTTATGGAACAATGATGAAGATGTTCATCTCGTAGGCGATGAGCTGCAAGGTAAAGGGATGCAAAGAAAAATGGATGCAACTTTCAAAGAGAAGGCAATGAAGTTTTGCATCATTAACTCTGAGCCTTTGCAAAAGTGGTTAGAAAGGTATGATCTTGCCAAGGAGACAAATGCAAAGGAAAGAGCTCAGTTTCGAAAGAATCATTCCACTCAATTTTTGCCCCTTTTAGAAAGTCTTTGACCTTTTCCACCCTTTCCAACGAGCGGATGGCTAGATACAACGGTTTCACAAGCAAAGGCAACAAGTGAAGATATCTTTGAAGAAGAAGAAGAACTTGCAAAGGGATGGGATTGGGAGTATTCTAAATACGGTGCACTATGGTCTCATGGATGACACTTTTGGATCACACGAATTGATAAAAATAGGTCTACTTTTGATAATGGGATGATAGTGAACTTTTTGCAAAAAAGTAGAGCTAGTGCAAGAGACGATAATGCTCAAGAAGGCCAGCTAGATTATTGTGGAGTGATTTAAGATATCTTAAAGCTATCCTTTAGGAAGTTTGATTACTTTGTTTTTTATGTGAAATGGTTCAAAGTAGTCACCTCTGGAAGAAGTGCAAGAGTGAGGTGGGATAAAAGTGGTTTGCTTTAAGTCGACTCCACAAAATTATGGACGGATGAAATAGATACATTTGTACTTCCCAAAAACTGTGAGCAAGTTGTTTTTATACCAGATTCAAAAGAACTAGAGTGGCTATTTGTTTTATAAGTCTCCCTATGTAGTAGACAAATTTGTGAGAACATAGATGTAGAAGAAAGTCCATCTGTAGTGGACTGTGAGATTCATTCGATAGTTGAGGAGGAAGAGATCATTGTCTGAGATGAAGAGTTCCTTGAAGAAGACGCGATACATGATGAAGTAATACATGATGATCAAGACGAGGCTAGCATACCAAAAGATTTAGAAGTCACCAATATAGAGATAGATATTCTCTGTGCATCAGATCTCCAAGAGGATGCTAGAATAGAAGATTTTTTAATCAAACACGTGTATGTACTAATTTTTGTTTTTTTTTTGCAATATTCCTTTGTGCACTACTATTTCTCTATATTACCTTTGTTATCATATGCTAATTATTTGAGTTCTTTTGTTATAGAGCACGATGGGAGACAGTACTCTAGTCACTCCACATTCCATGATAGAGGAGTAGTTCTTAGAGTTTATATCTCAGACACCTCCCGCGTATATGGCCACTCCATCATAGTATTGGATCGCTCATGGTAGCACTCCCCTTGGCCTCACTCCTGTCGGCCTCACTCTTGGCAGCCTCACTCCCATTGGCATCACTCCTGTCAGCATCACTCATGCGGGCGATGCTACTCCCCCTGGAGATATGTCTCATAGCTTTATGACTCCACCATGACCATCTTCTTAGCCATCCCCTAGTGGCTCTAGTAGTAGACGTGTGCGTTCGACACCTTAGTGCAATATAGGTGCTGGCCCGTCTCATAGGTTGAGGTCACACTCTGGAGCAGGGGGTTCTAGGAGTGTATCTACTGGTAGCTCTAGAGGAGGTGGTTGTTGTGGAGGCAATGTGATGGAAGTTGTGTCAACCCACTTCTACTCCTAGAGTGGGTACCTCAGATATAGGTATGCCACATGGTACACCACGTGGAACACCATGTACACCTTGTGGTGCTCATGACCATGATGACTCCGAGGTGTATAGTATCCATGATGGAGCTCCGGTGATGGATGCAGCCAAAAAGGCCATGCTTCAGTGTACATGACAACTTTTCTCCATACAATTTGGACACTCTATCATGTTGAAATGGAGTGACGTAAAACTTATATCACAGAGATGATCTATCAGGAGTTCTAGCTAGCACATGGGCATCCCCTTGTTAGTTCAGAGTGGATTCAGCACACCGCATGTGAAGTTATGTCCCATCGATGATCCGAGGCTCTTGATGCTTTCAGAGAAGGCTTACCAAAGCCTATATGGTTAGATGCTGAGGAGTGGGATATGATTCGCGACGAGCATCCGTAGACTCCTGACCAATATTGCTAGCAACCAGATGCCACAACCACATGTTTAGATACGGTTGGACTATCACATTTGGGAAGCGACGGATATGACACTATGCGTCATGATTTTTTAAGTATCATTTGGTTTATTGAATTTTTTTGTGTTATGCATGTCATGTATGTTCATCTAACGTTTTGTATATTTGTTGCAAGAGCTGGCAATGGGTCGTCCTCCAACACAAATGGAGGAGGCTTATGGATATCATCATGGATTCATTGCACTACTAGAGGACTTGGAGGGACGCAGTGCAGTCGTTTCATGGGTGCATTTGCGATGAGGTGATGAATTTAAAAGCTTGGTTTTTACTTGTTGTTTGTAAATATCATGTGAATTTATCTCATTTCATGAATGTTCTATGTTGCGGGACTGCTGATATAAATTGCATACCCTTCTAGTAAGGGATCTTATTATCAATCTTGCTAGGCACACAATCCCATTTCTAGCCCATGAGAACACCAAAACGCCATCAAGATTCCCAAGAAAAAAAGAGCTCGCCATGGGGAATCTCTTGACACGCTTGAACCTTAAAAAAATGTGGGTGGATGACAAAGAAGGGACCTAGAAGTAGTTTTTAAATGGTTGATTCTAGATCGAGGGACCTCATAGAAAATCTTAAGGCAATGCCAAAAGTAAGAGACACCCAATATCATTATTATGAAAGAACACGTTGGTTTCATCAACAAAGGGTTTGAGAACCATCTCATCTTGGTTTTGGGAGAGAGAGGGACCGTGAATATGCACCAAGTGCACTTGACTAGTTACAAGGTAGCAAAATTCATCAATTGTGATAGGAAAAAGTAATGGGGAAAGTAGGAAACCTTGCATGATAGAGAGCTTAAGCTATGTAGTTGGGGAGATCTAGCTATTAATGTTAATCCGAGCAGAAGCATTCCCTAAAAGAGTGGAATAACCTTTTTTTATAAACTTAGAGCCATAACCTTACCTAATAGAGAGCTCATGATAAATAGGAAAAAGTAATTGGGCAAACAGGCAACCTTGCCTGATAGAGAGCTCAAGACAGATAATCGGAGAGAGCTAGTCATTAATGTTAATCTTAGTAGAAGCATTCGACAAAAGACTGAAAACCATTCTATAAACTTAGGGCCATAAGCAATGTACTTTGTGGGATTCAAATATAAAATCGCATTCTTGCATGCTATATGCTTTGTCAAAATCAATCTTGAGGAAGAGAATGTTTTGGGAAGAGTTTTGTCAAAATCAATCTTGAAGAAGATAATGTTTTTGGAAGAATCCTTTGGGTAATCAATTCCCTCCCAAATATCAATGATCTCTTCCAGGATGGATCTACTTTCGATGAAGTCTCTATGATATTCATTGATCTAGGAGGAGAGATGGCTCGTACGGCAATTGGCAAGGACCTTAGCAAAGACTTTGTAGCTCAAAGTTGGAGCATGGTGATAAGTTGCGAGATTTAAATCTTGTTCTTGATGCCTTTTTTGTGGGTGAGTTTAATTATATCTTCATTCAATCACCTCGAAAGCATACCAAAGCTAAGCGCTCGTGCCAAACTAAGCAAAGAGCCACTACAAGGACATCTTTAAAGGTTTTAAAAAGTTCATTAGCAAAGACATCAAGTCCAATGCTTCTACCTTTTGCTAGGGTTTCAAGGAGGAGTGCCTTGGCAAGGCTTCAATGCTATGTCACGGAACAACTCCCTTTTCTTTGTTCTGACCTCCCTCCCCCAAGACCATTTTGTCTACCACACAAGCTTTTGCAACGCTATTATACTTGATGTTTCGTTGTCGTGTGTCAATGCACAAGTGGACGAGCGATAAAAATCTTGTTATTGCATGTGGAACAGGGTCACGCAACGCTGTTGTTCGAGAGCCCCAATTTGAATCGACCCTTAGACACAAACCTTGCTCGTGAGAGTAGCGGCATGCTTACCAAAGCTATGGGACAGTGTGACGCACATATAAAGGAAAAAAAAGATCCGCTTCTAGCGAGTTTCAACGGCACTCTCTCTTGATGGCGTGGGCATCCGATTTAGTCAGCGTCAAATCAGTCTCTAAAAGCTTGGTACAGCTCTCTCTCTCACACACATGTTTATTACGATGGTACGATAGGTAGCTGTTTGTCCACAATTGTCATTCCGTGAAAACGCTTGCACCTATGTACTCTATTCTCCATCGAACATGTACCCCATACGCCCATTATAAAAGGAAGTAGCGATGTCGCCCGTGACAAGACTGTCAGCTTTCCTCCCACTCGTTTGGAAAGGACAAGTTTTCCATGGAAAGCGAATTTGGATACAGCTGCAAAGAAAACAACAGACCGATAACGAAGCTCTCTTGTGTTCTTTTTTTATAAAAGGAAGTTCGGCCATGCCCTAATCTCCCGGACTTTAATTAAAATAATGAAGAAAAGTTACAGGTGAATGGGACTAGTGCCCATGGGACTCCTCAAATCCCACAAAGTAGGGGACGAGTTCGGTCAGCTAGAGGGCATTACAAATGAGGCGTACAAAACTACATCTCTTTCATGGGGGACCCATTTGGGTTTCAACTTATTATCTACGAGGAGATAAATACAGTGGTGTCTAAATGGAGGAGATCTCTTGTCTCGGGAGATTCTTTTACCTAGAAGAAACAAGGATTTCTCAATCAACCATTCCTTTGGGGTTTGGTCAAAGTTGACAGCATATCGCTCCCTCCAAATTTTCCAAAGAGTCTCGCCTCTGATGGCATTCCATAGCCTAGCAGAGCAGCCAACCGCCTCACCCAACAGCGCCTGTTGCCAATTGATTTGGTTCGAGAGACGCAAAATCCATGTCACTTGATGCCAGATAACACGGGACTTGGGGCAATCAAAGAAGAGGTGAACAAGGTCTTCGATGCGTCGATGGCACCGCTTGCACCATGGAGGCACACCAGAGATTTTGTTGGCCCTTGCGTTGTACCAGATACCTTTATGCAAGATTTGCCACATGAGAACAGA
>CM035423.1:122264721-122279721 GCA_020310875.1 Ceratopteris richardii | reverse complement strand
ACCCAAAGCATCTAAGCTACACACACTCAAAGTTAGTTATGAAACTTGCCCTATATTCAACCTCACAACTAGAAGTGGCCATATTAGGTACCTTCTTGTTCAACCAAGATATGCATGAGCTACAAAGCATGAAGCAAAAACCACTTGTGGACACACGTGTCATAGAAACGAGCCCAATTTAAGTTAAAAGGATCCTGTAAATATAGTGCTAAGGATTCCCTCCTTGGGATTAAACAACCTAAGTAGTCCTTCTATCAATGCTTCACATGTAGGCTATCAATCCAATTATGGTAATGGATAAGTAGATAAAGCATCCTAAAGCTTACTGATAGAGAACAACATCGTATACATCTCCAACATCATGAACACTCAACCATAAAAATGTGTCCATGGGAGTGGCAATAGGTTTGAAGGTCAAAATGCTACAATAACATGTCAATGTTTTCTTTTCCACAATGTTATTCCCCCATCAACCTACATTCCTTGAATGTACAAATAATGTAAGAGCATCAACTCTAAGATCTTGATAATGGTAGGTAAAAAAGCCTTAAACTCAAAAATATTCTTCTTATTAGGACCAATGAGCAGCATAACATCAACAGATACAACATATCATCAACATATACAACAATGATGAGAATTCCTTTATCAACAAGCTTACTATATAAGGTTCTCTCAGTTGGTATATTCGCAAATCTATGTTCTAGAAAGTATTCATGTATTTCTTCATACCAAACACATGGTGTGTGCTTCAATCCACACAATGCCTTTTATAACATGCATACTTTGTTTTGTTTCCGTTTCTACACAAAACCATAACGATGATATGCTTACACTTCTTCATGTGAATCACCATTCAAAAATGCATTCATAATGTCCAACTAATATACATTCCAACCATGATGACTTGCAAGTGCACACATGCTATGAATAGTTTTCATTAAGCATGTGGGAGAAAAGGTCTTGTCAAAATTAATGCCCTTCTCTTGAGCATAACCTTTAGTAACAAGCTTGGCCTTATAGCTGTTGGTTATTCCATTAGGCTTACATTTCAACTTGTATACACATTTAATGCCAATGTCCTTCTTGCCAGGAGGCAAGTCACATAAAGGTCATGTACCATTCTTCATAATGACATCAAATTGTGATTGCTAACAACCATCGAATTTTGTGATTTCTATGGTTCATAAAAAGAAACAGGATCATTTGCATCATAAAAGCTAAAGAGGGCCATTGTATAATACTCTAATGCAAAGGAAGCATTATGAAAGCCTAAACAAGAATGATATATGATAAAGTTGCATCTAACTTGCTATATCTTAAAGTCTACATTATCCCTTTAGGAATAGTTTCTCCCCTTCAATTTAGCTCTCTTATCAATAAGTGCATAGTCTAAACTTGCATCAAAAATAAAATTCCGTAGGTCATCATTTCAAACCTCTATAGATTGAGAAACTACCTCAATAGTAGCAATATTTGATTGTCCACCTATAAAAAGAGGCAGCAAGGTGTCATATACATCCTTTGAGTTGAGCAGTCTCCATGGTACAACTAAACCATGAAAACAACATCATGACTAACTTGAATGTGTTTATTATATGAATGATATAGATGGTAGCCTTTGCTTTCAGAACTCTACCCAAAGAAGATGCATTTCATAGCCTTATTTCCTATTTTTTTGTGATGTTGTTCTAGAACCAATGCATATGCTAGGCAATGAAAAACTTGTAGATGAGCAAAAAATATGTATTGCAACATTTAAAGCCTTATATGGAGTGGTATGATACAATTCTTTGATCGAGAAGTTGTTAAGTACATATGTTGCATGCGTAGTAGCCTCAAGCTAGAACATATGTGGTAAAGCCTAACTTTTGATTATACATCTTGCCATTTCCATGAGAGACTTGTTCTTCCTATTAGGAAATCCATTTTGTCAAGGTGTGTATGGGCACTATATAATGATGTTTTAGAACACACTCAACCAAAAATGCATTAGAATCAATAGAAATTTACTCCCTCCCCCACAAAGGGTGCCCATTTTACATGTTGGTAGATTTTCAACCATAACTAGGAACTACTTAAAGCACATAAAAACTTTTGAATTTTCTTTCCGTGGATAAACCCATGCATGCCTAGAAAATTCATCAATGAAATTTGCAAAGTATAGATACTTCCCAAGTGAAGATGTCTACATGGGACCATAGACATTACTGTGAGCAACCTACAATTTATGTTTCTAGCTCTAACTAAACCATTTTTGGGAAAGGAAGAATACCTAGATTTTACCTAGAAAGTTAGTACCCACATGAAGGTGGATAATCTTTCAAGATTAACAGATGGTTAGCCACCAAATGGGGTTCCATATAAGCTACTAGATGCCTATTTGTTCAACCTAGAGGTGGTAACAAAGTGGATAGAACCATATGTTCCTTTACTTACATATGGACCATTACATCACTACCTTCCTATAGATAAAAGGAAGATTTTGGAAGCTAAAGATTTGTACATCAGTGCGTGCTTATAGTACATGTTGAGAACATCTTTTTATGTATAGGTTAAGGCACAAGTTCCAAAAGATACAAATACCTTTAGGAGGTCTTCAAATTCTTCAAGAAGGCTCAAATAAATGATAAAGGATGGCTGGAGTACCACGTGATATCTAGAACATGATGACTCAAATGTATGGGTTACAAGAAATTTGTTGTGATGTACTATTGGAAGGGTGATGTGGTTACTTCTCAAATTCTAGCCATATTTGGATTATTTTAGTAGTTCAATCATAGAATATCTCCATCCAAATGTTTAGCGTGAGCTTATTTGTATTAGGTAGGTTTTTGGATAGTTTCTCATGCAAGAATAAGAGATGAGAACTCATGATCTTCTAACAAGCCCAAGAGACTCATGTGTCCATCTTGTTGAGATATCAAGCTCAACGTGTGATGATCAAGGATGAGAGGTACCATTTTTTCATCTTTGTAACATGTAATGGTTACATCGATATATGTTAGGGACACTTTTAGTGAGTTGTACGAGATTTATTTACTAAGCGTAATGGCACATTTGTTATCTTGCCAACTCACTCAATTGTGGAAATTAGGATTTTTTTTTAATGTACTATTGTGTATATATTTCATTGATTGTAGTGTTTTTCTAGGTCATTCTTGTATATTCTATTTATGTAATCAAAGAAGAAGAAGAATGTCATTCTTCTTTGCCTCAATCTACATGTACCCATCTATTTGTATGTGTGTGTGAGAACTCTCGTTTGTATCTGTTTTCTCTTGACATGATATCAGCGCCAGTGCAGTTGTAAAGAGCTCATCAAGAAGGCTGATAGTGATGCATACATGAGAACATATGGACAATGTGAACCTCATAAAAGATCTCAAATTGCTATGAAATTTAGTGTGAAGTAGAAGGTGTCACTTGTTTTGCTCATATTTTACTTTGAAAGCCATCTTGACCTCCGTTTCAAGCTCCCATGGTGGCACCCATGGAAAAATAAGTCACTTTGGAAAATTGTAACTTGCATTCTTGTTGGGGGATTCTTGGACAAGAAGGGATTTGAGTGTTTGTAGGAGAAAAAGGGAAAGACACGAACAAAGATACACACTGGAAGCCTCTGTCGATTGATTATAATAAGACAAATACAATAGTGATACACAATACAATCCAATGCTTCTGTGCAAAATCCCATAGAGTGCTCAATCACAAAATACCAAATACCCAAGGGTCTTGTTACTGATGGCCTTCTCTACACCAGACCTCCACCTTCTCCAAGCATGCACTTGTGCACACCTTGCACCAAGCTTCCAATAAGGGGGAGGGATGGACACCTTCTGTCGGCACGCACACAACTTCAATGTGACCTTGGGATCCTTGGGGGACTAGCTTAGCACTTCTCTGCACACTTCCTTAGTCACTCTTCATGCACACCTTGCAGTTCAATTCTCTGCGTCGCACACTGTGTGTCTCTTGCACTTCTCTCTCTTGCTTCTTTAGACTATGCTCCCTTGCTTACTCTTGCTTAGTCCAAGAATAGTCCTTGCCTTGATTTGAGTGTCGATTCACGTACGCTCCTAACTGCAAGAGTATCTTGGTGCTCACTTTGATGTCCCAAGATTGTCTCCACAAGTGGTAGCCAATGAATCCCTGTTTTGTCTTGTAGTGACTTTAGACTAAAACAAAAAAATTTAATTGGGGGGCCATACTTTCACTTCTGCGTACGCTGTCGATTCACATACCTTCACATTTTGCCTTTTAATTCTTCACGTGAGCAGATAAGGGAGGGTTCACCTGAACCTTCCAAAACACTTTAAAAAACACTTTGAACCTTAGGGAAATTAGAGAAATACCTATGCAACCTGCAACCAACTTTCTCCAATTTATCCTTTGTGGACAATTAATTGTGCACTACCTATGCACTTTGACACTTGAACTTCGAACACTTTGACTTTGCCCATGTTGAGTTTGACCTTGACTATGTTGACTTTGATGGATTTGACTTTGAACTTTTGACTTTGATTGCAATTGACTTTGATTGTGGTTGACTTTGACCAAGATGACTTTTATGGGTTCAACAGTTGCCCACCACCTAATGTGCTCTCCGTCCCAGAGATCTACCTTCACATTTTGCCTTTTAATTCTTCACGTGAGCAGATAAGGGAGGGTTCACCTGAACCTTCCAAAACACTTTAAAAAACACTTTGAACCTTAGGGAAATTAGAGAAATACCTATGCAACCTGCAACCAACTTTCTCCAATTTATCCTTTGTGGACAATTAATTGTGCACTACCTATGCACTTTGACACTTGAACTTCGAACACTTTGACTTTGCCCATGTTGAGTTTGACCTTGACTATGTTGACTTTGATGGATTTGACTTTGAACTTTTGACTTTGATTGCAATTGACTTTGATTGTGGTTGACTTTGACCAAGATGACTTTTATGGGTTCAACAGTTGCCCACCACCTAATGTGCTCTCCGTCCCAGAGAGCTATAGCCAAAACTCTAAATAGATAGGACACCATAATAGTTGTGCTACAAAATCTTTAAAAGGACATCTGAGCAGCTACCAAGTCCACCAGAAGTAGGAGAGGACAAGCAACCGAGAAGAACCCAAAATTGGAATTTTTGCATATAAAAGCAAAGGAGGGCAATGGGAGGGTAGAAAGAAGGGGGAAGGGAGGGCTGAGGGGCGGAGATGGATAGGGCAGGGAGGGGTAAGGATGTGGCTGGGAAAAAGGGTAAAGGGAGTGGGAGGGAGTAGGATTATGGGGTCTGGAGAGGGCCGAAATAATCAAACAATAGAGCTATAGAGGGTGCATATAGGAAAATGTGAAAAAGAAGGTAAAACAAAGTGATAATAGACCATGTGAACAATGTGGATAAATAAAAACATGCAAGAAATGTGCTCAAAACTTGTGTTTTTGACCAAAAGTCAAAGAAAAGGTGGGGTTTTGGAAAAATTAATGCAAAAACTGAATTGAGAGGTACCAAAATACATGAAAATGACCCCAGTTTTGAAAAAAATCGCCATCCGAAGCACGATATAGAGCCAAAAGTGTTCAACCATGAAAGAAAAAAATATATATATAAATTTTTAAAAGTAAAAAAGAAAAGTTTTTTCCTCTTTTTTTTGAAAATATCCCAAAAATGGAAAAAAATACTAATAAATTCAAAAAAAGCCAAAAAATCCAAAAAATTCTCAGAAAATTCTCAAAACATTCCCTATAGGTCTAGGCCAATTTCCTCACTTAAAAACATAGAGAGTTTCCTTTATTCCTTTAATTTGGCAAGAACATGACACTTGTAAAGGATGAAAAATCCTAAAAAAATCCTAAAAATGCTTGAAAAATTCCCAAAAATGTCCAAAAATTGTACTTATTCCTAGGACTATGAAAGGTTGCTAAATTTGCTAAAAGCTCAAGAAACAAGTATGAAAAAAAAATAAAAACTACTAAAACTTGAACAAAAATGACATGAGAAGGTATGTACAACCTAGATAAATTTTGCGGGTTCCAGGTGATCCATGAATCTTCAGTTGTTTTGATGATGAGCCTTTAACCATGATATGATGACTAAGGGAAATCCCTCCATTATTTCCACTTATACTATACTTCATTTGTTTTGTCTTCTTGTTGGGCACACTGATCATCTGATAGGGCCACCCTAAATCCTTCAGGAAAATATTATCTCCTCCATACTACATCTTTTGTATCTTTGTTTCAGCTACATTATGAATTAATTTGAAAAATTCCATTTTTACTATTCCAGCTTCTTCATCAAATGGAACCCTCTGTTTCCAAAGACTTGTAGGTACTCCTTCCACATCCTTGTAAAGACCTACACTTACTATCATAAATATTGACATAACAGATGATATCCATACCAGTATCCATAACAAAATAGCCCTTGTTATAGGATTTGAAGTAGCTTCATCACTGCTGCACTCAAGGGCTTTTCTTTTCTTCTCTTTGCTATGGCCTTTGATTGAGACCGTTTCACTCGAATCAGTAACCTAAATGATGTCCTCTTTTTCTTCATATGCTTCCTCTCTACTTGAGTTTGGAAAAGTTCCATAGCAGGAAGATGGATCTTCTGCATGGAGCCAAGCCAACATGTTTTCATCTTCATATAGATTTGCTCCTTCAAATAGATCTGCTTCTGGGTTGTCCAACAATTCTTCTTCCATACAAATACCAATTGTTTGCATCATGCTGGTGTGTCTTTGGTTGTCTGGACCTTCTTCTAAAATTATCTGTTGCAACTATTTTCCCTCTTGCTTTACCCACATTGTGTCCTTGCCCCAATCATGTAGCACATTGGCATGCCTTAACCAAGGTCTCCCAATTAACAGGGGGAAACTTCCTTCTACCTATGGCAGCCTTAAAACAACAAAATCCAAGTTAAAGATGGTACCTTGTATCTTGAATGGGACTCCAAGGACCACTCCCATAGGCTTTACTATGCTTTGGTCTGCCAGTGTTATAGTGAAGTTGGTCGGTCTTGAAGGGTGTAGTCCAATCTTTTTCATGGTATATTCAGGCATCAAGTTAATGCCAGAACCACCATCCACAATAACTCGTTGAAACTCATGACCTTTGATAGAGATTGTTAGCCGAGGGCTCGAGGGAGGATATTCCAATTTTTTTGATCTTGTCTCCATGTTGACAATTGAAGAAAAGAGACTTGGTGAAGACTCAAAATCCCAAGAAGAAGCTATTTTTAAGTAGGTATTCTATTTTGGTAGAGTAAGAGGTTGAGGTAGAGGCTTCAAAACTGGAAGGAGAAATATTAACCATGAAAAGGGTCAACAACAGACTAATGCAGGATGTAGAGGTTAGTTTTGAGACAAGGTGAACTAAAGAGGCTACAAAAATTTCCAAAGAAATGATTTAGGTGATGACAATAAGGGATGCTAGAATTGTCATAAACCTAGTCACTTTGAACGTGATTGTAGGTTGAAGAATCAAAATAGAAGAAAACAACAAAACAACTATGCATCCACAATTGTAGACCATTCAAAGAATTTGTTTACGGATCGACATCACATGATGAATAAAATTTCTACATGGTAATGTGTGGTATGTTAATTCTTGTGCTTCAAATCACATGAGCAGCCATGCAAAATGGCTTAGTATTTTGTAGAATTTTCATGTTCTTAGATTTGTTGAAATAGTTGATTATACATCACATCTTATTGAACATACACGAAACATAGCACTATCCATAGAGGATGGGAAGGTAGATCATCTTGGTGATGTATTGCATGTTCCGAATATAAAAAACAACCATTTCTATTAGACAAATGGTTGACCATGGATTACAAGTTAGGTTCAATATTCATGATTTATATACAGAAGAGTACATATAGAATGGAAGATTGATTGTCATAGGTAACACAGTGTGTAGGATGTTCATCTTGAATTTGAAAAATCTTGCAATGAATGGAGCCATGCTTTCAAAAGGTGTAGGTATGATTGATGACATAGAGATTTGGCACAAGCAAATTTGACATGAAAATTTGCAGAGGCTAAAGTTGATGTAGTCAAAGGAGCTTGTCAATGGATTACCAAATTTCAAGGTTTCAAAGATGTAGAAGGTATGTGAAGCATGTCAATTTGGCAAACATTCAACAGAACCATTTCCACGTGACAAGCATGTTAGTGAGAATGTTCTAGAAATAGTACATATAGATGTTTGGGATCCTGAAAGACCGCATCTATGGGAGTTTGTGGGTTTTATGTCACTTTCATTGATGACCATACGGGAAGTAAGGTTATACTTCATCAAGGAGAAAAATGAGGTTTTTTTTACTCACTTTGAGAATTTCGAGGCTACAGTGGAAAAGAAAACATGAAAGTACATTCAAACATTAAGATCTTATGGAGGAGGTGAATACATGTCAAATGAATTCACTAGTTTTCTAAAAATTCACAGAAGTCTAAGGCAATTTTCATGCACGTACACACCACAAAAAAAGGTGTTTTTGAATGCAAAAATAGACACATTGCAAAAATAGGAGGAGCATTGATGGTTGAGAAGAAGAAAACTATGCCTCCTTATTATTCGATAAAAGTTGTGCAAACTGTTGTATACATCATGAATATAACTCAGACTCCTGTTTTACATCAAGTTACACCTAAAGAGAATTCTATAAGTAAAAAGCCAAAATTATCAAATATGAAAGTATTTGGTTGTATTGCATATGTACATGTTCTAGATGAGTTGAGCACAAGACTTGATCCAAAAGTAGAGAAAAATATGTTCATTGGGTATTCCCTTGAGCAAAAGGGATATCAAGGTTACAACCCATGCACATGAAAGGTGAAGGTAAACAAAGATGTGGTGTTTGATGAAATGTCAAGCTTCTATGCAGATGTCAAAGGACTTAATCTTGAATGAAATGAAAAAGGAAATGTTGAAAAGTAAAGTTCAAAATCTTAAGTTTAGAGTGGAACTGATATGTAACCAAACAATAGTTCCAAGTCAAATCCATGGAGTGGAAGATTGTGCAAAAATTTCAGCCCACCAAATTCATTGACTACATCCAAGAAAAGTAAAGAAAAGGTTTTCGTTAGTAATAAAACATCTACAAGTTTTTAAGATGTCGATGGAGAATCAAGCGGTTTATAAAATAGCCTTGATGATGAACTTCGATTGCCCTCTATGAAGAATCTAGGAGTAAAAAATGCATATGCGGATGATACAATAAGGAGAAGTGACCCACGACTAAGAAGATATGGGAGGATGGGGGATTGAGTTCAATGATTGGCATATGATAGTTACATGGCTTGTCATTGTGCCTACGTGAGAAGGTAATACAAGATGCTAAACCTTCTTTTTTTAAATATGCAATTGGAAATGCGGATTAGGAGAAAGCTATGGGTGAGGAGATGGTTGCACTTTATGGAAATGAAACATGAAAGTTGGTTCCATTGCCATGAGGAAAGAAACCCATAGGTTGCAAGTGGTTTTACAAGGCAGAACACAATGTTGATGATATCATAAGCAAGTATAAAGCATGATTCATAGCAAAAAGATATGCACATACATATGGCATTGATTATGAGGAAACTTGCAGCCTTGTAGCTAAAATAGCTACTGTTAGAGCAATTGTTGCATTTGCTATAGAAAAAGGATGGATTTTGCATCATAATGATGTGAAGATTGCTTTCTTATAAATATGTTTGAAGGCTGAAAAAGGCTTTGTATGGGCTTAAACAAGCCCCTTGTGCTGGGCATGCAAGGATTGTAGATTATTCAACCTCCATTTGATTTTCTATGTGTGATGCAAATCATTCATTATATGCAAGGGGGATGATAATGACATCACCATTGTGGCTATTTATGTTATGCAAGGGGGATGATAATGACATCACCATTGTGGCTATTTATGTTGATGACGTGATTGTAGGTGGTGATAATGAAGAAAGCATTAAGGAGTAAAGAAACTACTTATGCATGAATTCAACATGAAAGACCTTGGTGTGTTATGATATTTTTTGGGCATTGAGTTTATACATAGAAAAATATGTATATGAATGTTCGAAAGGAAATATGTTTTGAGTATGTTGCAAAAGTATGGTATGAGATCCAACGTGCGTGGTTTAACGGATGTGGCTTGTACTCCTAGGCAGATGGCCAGGGTTCAAGTCCCGCTTAGGGTTGGATGCCTCAAAGTTCCCCAAGAAGGATGCCTCTACCTTACAAGGTTGGGTGTGTGTGATTTCCAATTCATTGTGCGCTCAAAAAAAAGTATGGTATGACTAACTGTAAGTCAATTTCTATGCCATTGGATCAAAATTTGAAGTTGGATACTACATCTGGTGAAGCATTGGAAAATGCTACTATGTACAAAAAAATTGTGGGAAGTCTGATATAGCTCATAATTACAAGATCTCATCTAATCTACACTACACAACTTCAAATTCAATATATGCATGTTCCCAAGAAACCTCATTTAGATTATTTGAGACACACTCTATGTTCTGTGAGTGCTACTTTGGATTATGCATTTTTTTATAAAGTTAGTTCAAAATATTAGGTTCATGGATACACTGATGTATTTGGTTGGTAGTATTCTAGATAGAAGTTCTACTAGTGGCTTTCTATTCTCACCTAGCTCTTACGTGGAGCTATAAGAAGCAACCCACTATTGCTTTGCGAGTATAGAGGCTGAGTCTACAGGTGTTGCAATGCAAGCATGTAAAGCATCATGGTTAGAGATGCTACTTGTAGATTTAGGTTTGGAAGTACAGAAACCTATCATCATTTATTGTTATAATCTTAGCAGCATCCAGTTAGCAAGAAATCCTATTTTTCGTGATAGAACAAATTATATCAAGGTATATTATCAATTCATTAGAGAAAAGGTATTAGCAAGTGATATTGATCTTGTTTATGTGAGGACACATCAGAAAGTTGCTGACATTTTCACTAAAGCTCTTGGAGTAGAAGAGCTGAATATTTTTTGGGATGCTGCTTGGATTACAAGACATGATTTTGAACTTAAGGGGGAGTGTTGAGATATGAAGCTCTCAGCATGTAATGATGGAGGATAACACGTGCCATTTTTCCATCTCTCTGACATGTAGTGGTTATGCCAATATATGTTAGGAAAATGTTTAGTGAGTTGTACTAAATTTATCTACCAAGAGTGATGGAACATTTATTTTCTTGCGAACTAACTTATTTACGAAAATTAGGGTTTTCTTGACATACTGTTCTTTATATATTGTATTGTTGTTTTAGGTCATTCTTGTATATTTTCTTTATGTAATAGAAGAAGAAAAAGATCGTTATTCCTTGCCTCAATCTGTGTGTGCTCCTCTCTCTATATGTGTGAGAGAGTGTGAGAGCTCTCTTCCTTATCTGCTTTCTCTTGGCACATCTGTGAGTGGTTGTAGTTTTGTAGAGAGCCATTGTAGAGATTCTATCACCTTCATTAAATATCCAAATATAGTGTTTGATGATTCAATAGAAAACATATTCTCTCTACTCCCACTCTAAATGATTTCATATTCATTGAAGTTGTGTGCTGAGAGCAGTGGTCTCTAAAGTAGTGTGCATACATGTACACATACACATACACATATACATACACATACACATACACATACACATACACATACACATACACATACACATACACATACACATACACATACACATACACATACACATACACATACACATACACATACACATACACATACACATACACATACACATACACATACACATACACATACACATACACATACGCATACACATACACATACACATACACATACACATACACATACACATGCATACGCATATGCATACGCATACGCATACGCATACACATACACATACGCATACGCATACGCATACGCATACGTGTACGCATATGCATACGTGTATGCATACGCATATGCGTATGCATACGCATACACGTACGCATACGCATACGCATACACATTACACATACACGTACACATACACATACACATACACGTACACATACACGTACACATACACGTACACGTACATGTACATGTACATGTACACATACACGTACACGTACACATACACATACACATACACATACACATACACATACACATACACATACACATACACATACACATACACATACACATACACATACAAATACACATACACATACACATACTGTTGCTCTAGTACAATGGTGAGAACCACGTTAAGAAGCTCCACCTCCTTAATGTCAATCTGCGGAAGAGATAGGACATGATGTGAAATGTAATGAGAGTGAAGGTGAGAAGCATAGAGATGCACACACACATACACACGCACACATGTAGGAGACAAGCAAGATACAATGGAAGGTAGGAAAATAGACTCTATTACTCAAGATCTCAATTACAAGCTCAAGCTCACTCTAGCTCATACAAGTCTACACTAGCTAACACTAACCAACCTCAAAAATGAGCTCTCTAGCTCTTTTTATAGTTTTAGACTATTTTTGACCGGTTTCACATCAAGTGACTGGCATAGTTAAAAAATAGGTTCTAGATGCTATTTGAAAGGTAAACGATGTCCAAAAATAACCAAAATTGGTCGGCTCGTTCTACCTAAGCTCCTCAAGCTCAAGGACTCCTTGGCTTGCACAAAATGGAGCATATCATTACAAAAGGGGTTTTTCTATGTTACATATGGTACAAGTGTGATGAAAATCACTATTGAGAGTTTTTGAAAAAGTATTTTAAAACATGTTTCTTTAAAAAAATGATCTGATTGGCTCCCTGCTACTTCATTGTGGTTTATCTTTACATGCCTCCTTGACGTCTGTGCCTCTGGCTACTACCAACACCCCCCTCCCTCTTGCTTCTGTCGTCCTCGAGAGAACCTTGTTGTGGGGTCTGTCGGATGTGATTCTGTAGTAGGTCATGAGCAAGGGTGTGTTCTGAAATGCAGATACCTCATGCTAGATCAGCTTCAAGTTTTTCCCAATTGATGGGTTGAGGTTCCTCGGATGGCGAGAGTCTTTAGTGCATGGAATATACCAGTTGTTCATAGGCAAATAATTGGAGTAGGTTTGTAGGCCTGCTTAGGAACACCTCTGAGTGATACTCCCAAAAACTAGTAGTGAACATTTCTTCGAAGGTCACTTTATAACACGCCGATAAGTTGATTTCCATGCTCGAATCTCGGGGTGTTCACGTGTGGTGCCTTGACGCGACGGAAAACCTTGAGTACTATCTGCATCATGTCAAAGATTTTGACGGTCATATGCGCTGCTACATCATCCATTCGTCGTAAGCGGGGGAGCCAATGAAGAATAGTTGCCATCATGTATCCAACTGTTGGTGGTCCAAGGGGTGGCATGAAATATGGATACTTGAGCCAGTCTTGGCACTGCTTGTTGTTCCGTACCTTGATTGCAAAGACCTTCTAGGAGCCGCATTGTGGCATGGGTCCCCAACATGGGTTATATTTTAAATGGAGTGGTGCCTTGACCCATGTGCTCATCATTTTGGGATGATGAGCACATGTAGGTTGAAAAATCCTGGCGCCAAGTAGGTTGAAAGATTTCGTCTCTCTGTGCATGCATGGGCAAGTCTACAGGCTCAAACTGAGTTGCGTGGGAGGGTTTCTTGCTTGTTTCCTTTTCGATGGCCTACTGATACTCTACCATTAACATAAAATATGGCTTATATTGTAGCTCATGCCCAGATATATATCTGCGAGGGGCCAAGTGAGCAAAAAACGGGGATTGTAAAATTCATTCTTCTATCATGGCCATCGCATGTAATTGAGCTTCCACACGTGCTGAGTGGGTCCTGCCAAGTTCTTCTATAGTCTTCATCCATGCGGGAGTAGGAAGTTCAAAATTCGTCTGGCCTTCGGTCGTGACACGTCCGCCTGGGATTGGTTGGGGTTCATAAGCTTCTTCAAAAGTGTCTTCCATCGAGATAGTCACTGTTTCTTCATCCACTGGTAGTTCTGGTGGGGGATCTGGCCTGGGGGGTGCTTCGTATGATGCGATTTGTGTTTGGAGAGTTACTACCAGGGTCCTTAGAGCACTGAACTCCTCGATGATTTCAGGAGACAGGTCGGCAAGAGCTGGTGGTCCTTGTTGAACAGGTGCTCTTAACTGTAATATTTTCTGTTCCTCTTTGAGCTTTCGGTGTTCCTCGTTCATGTTGTTGTATTCATCTAGTCATCGGACATGGTCTTCTAATAACATCTTCATAGATTCTGAAGGAACAGCTTTGAATTGACTAGGACTTAAGGGTTGGTCAGGTTGATCTAAAGCAGCTTCCAAGTTATCTCTGTTTTGATCCTGTAGACTTTGGTTCTCTTCTTTAGCTACTGCTAAGTGGTGTCTGAGCAGTCCCATGTTTCTAGTAAGCATCCCATTGCGAATAGTTTGAGCTCACAACAAGTTGTCAATATCTGTAATGGCCTCTTTTGCCTTCTATTCACTTTCGAGTTCAATGATAGAATCATTTATAGATGGGGTCTCTTGGACTGCTTGGTGGCGAGGAGAAAAAGGAAATAGGGTGGCCCTGGGAGGTGAGACAGGGGAGAAAGTCAATGGAGGGGGAAACGGGAATAGGAGTCTTGGAGGGGTGGGGAAGGAAGGAAAGGATGGATGGAGAAATGAACTGGATAGAAGAGTGGAAGTTCGAGGAAGAAGGCTAGGTTGGGTGGGTGCGGAAAGGGTGAGAGGAATGGAAGCAACAAAAGCTTGTGCTATCGCACTATCAAAGGATGTGGATGGTTTGGGAGAGGTAGGGTGTATGGGAGAGATTGGCAGGACGGGAGGTGAAAGAGGAGCGGTCGGGGTGGTGGGTACTTCGAGCACAATAGTGGTATGTACAGTAGAAGTGTGGGGTGGGGAGTCAATGATGATCGTTTTTTATGCGGTAGAGCCTTCAGGAATAAGACATGCTTCCCTAGCCTGTTGTGATGATTGGGCATCCGTCAATACACAAATGTATTGACCCGGTTTTGATAATAAGCG
>CM035423.1:122189721-122259721 GCA_020310875.1 Ceratopteris richardii | reverse complement strand
TACACATACACATACACATACACATACACATACACATACGCATACGCATACACATACACATACACATACACATACACATACACATACACATACACATACACATACACATACACATACACATACACATACACATACACATACACATACACATACACATACACATACACATACACATACACATACACATACACATACACATACACATACACATACACATACACATACACATATACATACACATACACATACACATACACATACACATACACATACACATACACATACACATACACATACACATACACATACACATACACATGCACATGCACATGCACATACACATACACAGACACATACACAGACACATACACATACACATACACATACACATAAACATACACATACACATACACATACACATACACATACACATACACATACACGTACACATACACATACACATACACATACACATACACATACACATACACATACACATACACATACACATACACATACACATACACATACACATACACATACATATAAACATACGCATATGCATATGCATACACATACGCATACGCATACGCATACGCATACGCATACGCACACGCATACGCATACGCATACGCAAACACATACGCATACGCATACGCATACGCATACACATACGCATACGCATACGCATACACATACGCATACGCATACGCATACGCATACGCATACGCATACGCATACGCATACGCATACGCATATGCATACCCATACGCATACCCATACGCATACCCATACCCATACGCATACCCATATGCATACCCATACGCATACGCATACGCATACGCATACGCATACACATACGCACATGCATACACACATGCATACGCATAGGGTACGCATACACATACGCATACACATACGCATACCATATGCATACCATACGCATACCATACACATACACATACAGATACACATATGCATACGCATACGCATACCCGTACACATACACATACACATACACATATGCATACACATATGCATACACATATGCACATGCATACGCATACGGATACGCATACACATAGACATACACATACGCATACACATACGCATACGCATACGCATACGCATACGCATACGCATACGCATACGCATACGCATACGCATATGCATACGCATACGCATACGCATACACATACGCATATGCATACGCATACGCATACGCATACGCATACGCATACGCATACGCATACGCATACACATACGCATACGCATACACATACGCATACACATACGCATACGCATATGCATACGGATATGCATACGCATATGCATATATGCATATACTCATATATGCATATACACACATATGCATATATGCATATATGCATATATGCATGTATGCATCTACGCATCTACGCATCTACGCATATGCATCTATGCATCTACGCATCTATGCATCTACGCATCTATGCATCTACGCATCTATGCATCTACGCATCTACGCATCTACGCATCTACATACGCATACGCATACGCATACGCATACGCATACGCATACGCATACGCATACGCATACACATACGCATACGCATACGCATACGCATACGCATACGCATACGCATACGCATACGCATACGCATATGCATACGCATGTGCATGCACATATGCATATACGCATATACGCATATACGCATATACGCATATACACATATACGCATATATGCATATGCATACACATACGCATATACGCATATACCCATATACGCATATATGCATATATGCATCTACGCATATGCATATGCATACGCATATGCACCTACGCATCTATGCATCTACGCATCTACGCATCTACATACGCATACACATACGCATACGCATATGCATACGCATACGCATACGCATACGCATACGCATACGCATACGCATACGCATACGCATACGCATACGCATACGCATATGCATACGCATACGCATACACATACACATACGCATACACATACACATACACATACACATACACATACACATACACATGCACATACATAACACATGCACATACACATACACATACACATACACATACACATACACATACACACACACATACACATACACATACACATACACAAGAATATAGACATACACATACACACACATATATTCACATACATACTCATACATACACATACACATATGCATAATCATACAGATACCCATGTACATACACATAGGCATAGACATACACAACATACACATACACATAGATGTACACATAGACATAGACCTAAATTGCACATACACATACACATTGCCTAATATAATGTTGTAAAAGTATCTCAAACATCTTTTACCATCTCGCATCAGAAAATGTGAGGGATATTGGCACATTTGACAGAAAGAGATGTCAATGCATGTTCATGTGTATATTTGGTATTCCAACAAGTTTCTCTACAACAAGTGGAATAGGAACTGCAGCATGATAAGGAAATTAAAGATCATCATCTTCAATACCATCTACACCATCTTCAATAACTTTATCTGTAGATTTAATAGGACATTTTTCAACATACTACAAAATATCACAATCATGATAGCATCATGTATGCCCACAACAGGTACCATACTACTTTCCCTCATTACCTAGCATACATAATACATCACCACTTTTAGCATTGCAAATTCATATTGTGACTCAAGGTATGTTGACAACATCTTAGAGAAACTAGGACCTGATTTGTTACCATTCGTTGGAGTTCTAGGTCCACGAAAGCAGACAAATAGCACAAGGCAGAAGAACAAGCTTGACACAATACTGAATGTATTACCAAGTGAATGGACAAAGATAAGTGATCCATAAGGGTTATCGACACTCAGGGGGAAAAACACCTATAGATGAAAAAAATAACCCAATGATCCTAAGTGTTTTCACACAAATCACTACCAAAATATATCAACACATACATACATGCATACAAACATGCATACATGCATACATGGATACATACATACATACATACATAAATACATACATACATATATACATACATACATACACACAAAAATACATACACATAAACATGCATACATACATATATAAAAGAAATTCATTTATGTACATAAATTAAAAATAAATACATCCACTACTTATACAAATAAATGTATATAAATTATACAGACACAAATATATTCAGCTAGATATGTAAAATTAAAATTAGATACATCTACTACATATACACGTAAATGTACATAAATTCAAGAGGCAAATCACATAAAGTCCAGGTACCATTCTTGAGAATAGCATCATATTTTGATTGCAAAGTATCCATCCAATTTTCTAAATTTTGTGCTTCATCAAAAGAAATAGGCTCATTCTCATCAAAGAGACTAGAGGAAGCCATTGTATAGCAATCTGATGCAAAAGAAGCACTATCAAAGCCAAGACGGGTATGATATGACAAAGTTGCATCTAATTTGCTATCTCACAAGGTATGCATCAGCCATTTGGGCATAGTTTTTGCCTCCTCTATATCAGTCCTCTCATCAACACGTGCATCATGTAAATCAGCATAAAAAATGGGATGATTTGTATCATCATCTAGAACCTATAAAGGCTGAAAAATTGCTTCATTTGAACCGGTACTTGACTTTTGACCTGTAAAAATATGCAAGCAAGTATGAAGAATGGGACCAAGCCATGAACAAAGAGATAAAAGCACTCAAGGAGAACCACACATGGTGATTGGTGCCTAAAATCAAGGACATGAAGGTTATCAGCAACAAATGGGTATACAAGGTGAAGAAAAATTTAGATGGAAACATATCTAGGTATAAAGCAAGGCTCATTGCCAAGGCTTTTGCACAAACCTATGACATTCAATTCGAGGAGACTTTCAGCCCTGTAGCAAGGATGACTACAATAAGAACTCTCATCGGGAGCAAAGTGTCATATACATCTTTGGAGCTATCTGATGTCACCTTAATACATGAAAGTAAGGGTTGAATAGAATCTTCCACAAAAACATCACTACTAACCAAAATGCATTTAGAACTTTGTGTTCATAACTATACCCAAAAAAAATACATTTCAGTGCTTTATCATCCGATTTCTTGCATTATTGTTTAGGCACTAATGCATAGGCTAGACAACCAAAGACACACATATGAGCAACAGATGGCTTGTGACCATAAAAAGCCTCATATGGAGTGATTGAATACAATGCTTTAGTGGGACAATTGTTAAGTACATATTGTAGAGAG
Source organism: Ceratopteris richardii (assembly GCA_020310875.1). NCBI lineage: Eukaryota > Viridiplantae > Streptophyta > Polypodiopsida > Polypodiales > Pteridaceae > Ceratopteris > Ceratopteris richardii. The sequence goes on along the minus strand of CM035423.1, from coordinate 122,255,461 downwards.
TACACACACAAAAGCAAAATGAAAAGTAAAGTAATCTCACAAAACAAAGCATGTGTGAGACACAAAATGAGTAGACCATGAAATGGGTAAACTCATGTGGATTAGAAATGAGCTTGCCAAGAGCATGGAATAGGCTCCTCAAGCTTCTAACCAAGTACAAATGAGGGGAGAGGCCCTCCTTATATAGATTTGGAAGGGGCTCTCAAAAGTACATCATATGTGGGACAAGTCTTCTGAAAGGAGAATGAATACAACTGGTAGAAGCACATGGCAAGGTACCCAAATACAAAGGAAATACAATATAAAATGGAAATAGACTAGAAATGGAGTGCCTCCTGGATACAAAATGGAGATGCACTCATGCGGATACAAATGTAGATGAAGTAGGAGCAATCATGTCGTCAACACCCCCTCTGCACTTCCATTTTGGAGCGGTTGAATGCTGCAGAGGTCCACCAAATGCTAAAGCGGAACCAGAGGTAGAGCCTTCGTGAACATGTCCGCGAGGTTCTCTTGAGAGGTACACTACTCCAGAGTAATCTCGTGAGATATGAGCTTCTTGTGGATGAAGTGGTTCTGGATCTCGATGTGTTTCATCCGAGCTTGGAACACTCGATTCTTGGTGATGGCCAAGGCTGACTGGCTGTCCATGTGAATAGATGTCAGAGTATCCTTTAAAACACCAATGTCGGATAATAAACGTCAAAGCTAGATGGCCTCACATGCTACAATGTTGGATGCTCGATACTCGGCCTCTGTGGATGATAGAGCAACTGTAGGCTGCTTATTACTTGCCCAAGAGATAGGTCCTGAGCCAAGCACGAATATATACCCAGAAGTAGACCGTCGAGAATCTGGATCACCAACCCAATCAGAATCTGAATATCCGGTGAGTTGGATGCCCCCTCTATACCAAAGACCATGATTTAGGGTGAGGGCAAGGTATCGAAGTAGTCTCTGAGCAGCATTCCAATGAGTCTGACGAGGCTGATGTGCAAACTGACTCAGTATATCAACTGCACAAGCAATATCTGGTCTAGTGTTGGCAAGATAGAGTAATGAGCCAACAAGCAGTCGATAGGTATGCACATCCACAAGTGATGAGGAGTCCTCCAGTGTAAGCTTGATGTTTGGATCAAGTGGTGTAGAAACTGAGCGACGCTGGTCCATGTTATATCTGGAAGTAGATCAGAGCAGTACTTCTTCTGTGATAGGAATATATCTTCTTTTGTTTGGCAAACTTCCATACCCAAGAAGTAGTGTAGTAATCCAAGATCTGTCATAGAGTACTCTAGATGAAGCTGTGTGATGATAAACTGGATGCATTCTTCGCTTGAGCCTATCAAGATCAATTCATCTACATAGAGAATGATGATGGCTACTAAAGACTCCTTTTGATAGATATAGAGATTAGCATCAGCATTGCTTCTGTGAAATCCCTTGTCTTCAAAGAACTTGTGAATCTTTTCATACCAGGCCCTAGGAGCTTGCTTGAGTCCAAACAGTGCTTTGTGAAGTTTGTACACTTGATCTACCTTTCCTTTGATCTTGAATCCTTCGGTTTGTTCAACATATACTTCTTCTTGAAGATCTCCATTGAGCAATGCACTTTTGACGTCCAGCTGGTAAATGGGCCACTTAAAGTGAGCACTTAGTGCTAAGATGATTATTATGGTTGTGAATCTTGCAATAGGAGCAAAGGTTTCATCATAGTCAATGCCATGTTGTTGCTTGTATCCCTTAGCTACCAATCTTGCTTTGTACTTGTCTAATGTGCCATCTGACTTGTACTTAACTTTATAAAGCCACTTAACTCCTATGACTTGATGATTTGTGGGCTTAGGTACAAGATTCCAAGTTTTGCTCTTCTTGATTGCATCCATTTCTACTTGCATAGCTTCTTCCCACTCAGGTTGTCCTTGATCTTCTTTGTAATTAGATGGTTCTGGTATTTATTGAATCTGATGCATTAAGGCGTAATTGACATAATGACTATGTTCTCACTTTCTCTTGTCAATAAGTCTTTGAGATCTTCTTGGATGACTTGAAGTACTTGCTTGTGAGTTGGAGTTTGGAAATACTGAGTCTCCCTCTGAAGTGTAGATAGGTGGACTAAGACTTGTACTTGAATCTTTTCTTGAGTATGAGGAAGCTTCATTGAAGATCACATCCATCGAAATGGTGATAGAGTGGTTTCCCATATCATATAGACGGTATGCCCTTGATTGGTCACTGTATCCTACGAATATGTGTTTCTTGGACTTTGATTGTAACTTATTTCTATCTTCTTTTGGTACATGGACAAAAGCTTCACTACCAAAGACTCGAAAATAATTCACATTTGGTTTTCTTCCATAGTATGCTTCGAAGGGCATTTTGTTGTGTAATGCACTTGTAAATCCTTGATTAAGAATGTGAACGGCAATATGCACGGCTTCTGCCCAGAACTTGTAGGGTAGATCCTTGTGATGAAGCATAGTTCTTGCCATTTCCATCACACTACGTATCTTTCTTTCAGCAACTCCATTCTTTGATGGAGTATGAGGCTGAGTGATTTGTCTTTTGATCCCTTTATGGTTGAGAAAGTTATCAAAGTCATGATTGATAAACTCACCACCTCCATCTGATCTGATGGTTTTAAATTTAGTCAAAGCTTCATTCTCAACTTCCTTGATCCAAGTTTGAAACCGAGAGAATGTGTCTAGCTTTGACTTCAAAAAATACACCCAGATATAGCGCGAGTGTTCATCTAATAGAAGATAAAAGCAGAGGGATCCACTCAAGGATGGGGTATTCATTGGTCCACATAAGTCCATGTGGATAAGGGCTAGAGGGTTCCTCGCTCGTGTTGAAGCTTCCTTGGGAACTGGGGCCCTATGTTGCTTGCCTTGGGTGCAAGCTTGGCAGACATCAGTAAGTTTCCCTATCTTTGGCAATCCCTTCACAAGTTGGGATGAAGAGATTTTTGATACGTAAGAAGTGTGGCCAAATCTTTGGTGCCACAAACTTTGAGGTTGATTCTTTGGATACAAAGCAAGATAGTTTTTAGAGGCCCTTTTCTTCAATACCTTGAGCAATGAAATCCTTTGTATGGGGATCAAATACCTTAACTGAGGTGTTATCAAACCATACTTGTTTGTCCTGATCTGTAATGGCCTTGACGGAAAGTAGATTCATACATAAATTTGGAACAAACAGAACATTGGATAAAGACTTGCATTCGCCCTGATTGTTGGTAATTTGAACTTTCCCTTTTCTTTTGATGGGTAAGCTTTTGTTGTTGCCAAGATAGAATTCTCCCGTGTGCTCTTTGCGTTCTTGAAAGGAGTCCTTGTCTTTGCACATATGGGAGGTAGCTCCGCTATCAAAGATCCACTCATGCGGGGAGCTAGAAGTAACTAGGGCATTGGCTTCTGTGGAGATGAAGAGTTCCTCACTGGAGCAATAGGATCTATGTTGGGATCCTTTGGATGCTTGCCTAGACGTAGAAGCCTTCGATGACTATTTCTTTTTATAGCAAAACTTTTCTAAGTATCCTGATTTTCCACAAAAATTACAGGTGAACTTCTTCGATGAATTATGCGATCCTTGCTTAGATCCATTGCTAGCATGATGACTTGTGGTTTTGCCCTTATTGAAGGGCCCTTTGGCCTTCATGGCAGACTCTTGTGAGGAAGTCGATTTGGCTCAAGAGTCGTGAAGGAGCAATAGTCGACGAACCTCTTCCCAAGATAAGACTTGGCCGTGATTATATAAAGTTGTGATAAATGTCTCGTACGACTTAGGTAACTTGTTAAGAAGCCTAATGGTCATGTCTTCACTAGAAATCTACCTACACTGGTAGTCCTCAAATTGGGCTATGACCTTGGTAATTGTGTTGTGTGGCCGAATGTCAAATTATGAGACTACGCCTCTAATGCATATATTTTCGAAGGGGTTTTGTCTTCATACAAAGGGGCTAATGTATCCCAAGCGTGCTTGGACGTCTTACAGACCGTGATATGCCCTTTTGTCAGTTCGTCGCAGGCAAGTAACAGCTGACCTAAAGCTCCTTTGTCCTTGACATTCCACACATGCCAATTGTCTAAGTTGGTATCCCTCTTGGGTTCCGGGTCTGACCCATCTACTACCTCATGAAGGAGATTCATATAGAGATATGTGCGCATGACATCTTTCCATAGATTGTAATTTTGTCCATTGAGGCATTCATCCTTAGGCATAAAAATAGGGGTGAAAGAGGGTAAGAAGTTAGCCATTGATAATGAGCTACCTTCACTTTTGGTCATTACAAAACTTTGAGGATAAAGTGTTTAGAAACAGTATCAAAGATACTTGCCAAAAATTCTGCTTGAAAATAATTGCAAAGCTTGAAATGAACAATTGGATACCACACTTAAAATGCTTGGGGAGGGGGGGCTTAGAGTAGCTCTGCACTTGTACAACACCAAGATATGTCGACGTGAGAGGAGGGCTTAGAGTAGCCTATTGCACACCAATGGAGCCTTAGAAGAGGCTTAGACACTTGGAGAGAGTGTGGTGGGTGTGCATAGACTAGCTTTCAACCCACACCTGCACAAACAAAAGGTTCTTCTTCTTATATTCTTGATGTACAAAGATGGGGCACTTAGTGCCAAAGTGCACCAACTAGTGATAGTTGGGTCTTGGAGAAAGATACAAATTGTCTTGCAAATGGGGTACTTGAGTACTTCAAATGCCAAATGATTCACATTGAGAGAGCTAAAAATCCTGTCGAGATACAGTGAATGACACATAATCACATGAATCCACGATAAACATGATGAAAGAGATTTGGTTGGAGATGCCTGCTATCTAGAACAAATCTCATAGCCAATCAAATGCTAAGTCCGATTGTATTCTCTAGCGATATTAATGTCAACATGGCCACCTCTATAAAATAAATATGGCCACCTATAAAATACCAACATACTTTACATGACGAACAAACTGAGCTATTGATAGCGTAATTTGGGGTGATCAGATTCTAGCAAGCCGTTTAGCTATATGATGACATCATTGATGATATCATATGCAATGACTACACATATGCTATGCTCCCTGTGCTTCTAGAAGGTCGGTCCTGTTGTGTCGAAGGGGGATGAATCAAGTGTTTCTCAGAGGTAGCATTACCATTCTCTCTTGTGCTTGCTTTGGTTAGGAGTTGAAGCATTGTAGGTTCTAAGCTTGATTGTTTGCTTCCACTGCCCACATCATTGCGCGTACCACATGAAGTTTGTCAGGTGGAAGTGCAAATAGTGAGTTGTGACAAAAAAATATATATATAGCAATTATGGACAGCTGCAATCTCACGCTCTGCCCCTTATAGTCGAGCTTCCACATGCCAAAGGCTGATGGATAGGACAGCGAAGAGGGCTTTCTCGTTCTCTCCCCTCTCTTTCTAATGAGTAGTTGTCGTCTGAGAGCTGATTCTGCTAATGCTTGTGCTCAGAGCTGGAGAAGCAAAGCACAAATGGATAATCTTGTTGTCTCTCTCTGTAACACTAGCCGCTTCAGGTTCTTTGTGAAGAGAAGTTCTCCCAGTAACTTTCTTGCTCAGTTGGATCCACGAAAGTTCTATGCACCCATATGTCTTTCCTCTACAATGCCTGCCCATAGCACTTGAAGAGGTGCAGAATGCCTCTGCTCATGTCTCCACTCTCACGAACAGAAGTTTCTTAGCTCCCTTTGTCGCCGCCTACCTCCTCAAAAGGCGTGTGAGGATTAACACTGCTTGTTCAGCTCTTCGTCAGATTTTGAGGTTTGAATCATGAAATCCGCAGATGCAAGCACTGAGATGTCGTCTCCTTCTTCAACATCTGTTCAGAAGCACATTCAAATGGTAAGCAAGGAGGCTTCTCAGAAACTTCTTTTAAAGTTTCCGGACCTCCTTCCTTGTGGCAGCGTAGACGATGGTGTCGCTAGTAGCAGCGATGCAGAAACCCTTTATTGACAGGTTTAGTTCTTGTTTCCTGCTTCAAGTTGGGCTCTTGTAAGCAGGTATTTCTGGGTACCCAGATTCTCCCAGATCAGGTTGTGGCGAACCACTGATCTTGGAACAATTAATTAGAGGATAGTATAGGCTTATCAATACGATACACGATAGTAAACCAACAATGTTCTGATTAGATATGAAATGATTTTGTAATAAACATACAAGGGTACCGATTATGATGTGAACACTCTTGATAAAAGCTTACGAAACTTAAAATATTGGAAAAACAAACGAGTCCTCAATAGTGCCACACTAATGAATACTCATAAAAAAATGCTTATAAGCACCAATAAATGATGAACTTCATCTCCAAAACTGAAGAGCAGGGGTGGGAGGGTTGGTAAATATGGATAAAGAGTGGGAAAATGCTAAATAATAAGGGGTGAGAGGGTGGGCAAATGGGAAAAATGAGGTGCAAAAAGAGAAAATTGATGGCAAAATCCTCTCTCAATGAGGAGGAAGCACAACCACCACCATTCAAGCACCACCACCACCAAAGTGACGACCAAAAGCACCACCAAGGCCTCCACCTAGCGCTCTGATACCATGTGGAGAGTACACACACGGAAGCAAAATGAAAAGTAAAGTACTCTCACAAAACAAAGAATGTGTGAGACACAAAATGAGTAGACCATGAAATGGGTAAACTCATGTGGATTAGAAATGAGCTTGCCAAGAGCATGGAGTAGGCGCCTCAAGCTTTTAACCAAGTACAAATGAGGGGAGAGGCCCTCCTTATATAGATTTGGAAGGGGCTCTCAAAAGTACATCATATGTGGGATAAGTCTCTTGAAAGGAGAATGAATACAACTGGTAGAAGCACATGGCAAGGTACCCAAATACAAAGGAAATACAATATAAAATGGAAATAGACTAGAAATGGAGTGCCTCTTGGATACAAAATGGAGATGCACTCATGTGGATACAAATGTAGATGAAGTAGGAGCAATCATGTCGTCAACACATATGGTCCACACATAACAGCCACAAGTCATAAGGTATGTGGTAAAGCTTGAGTTTTGACCATACACCTCGCCATCTCCATGAGTGACATGTTCTTCTTTTCAACAACTCCATTTTTTTGAGGTGTATAGGGCACTATGCATTAATGTTTTATCCCATGTTCAACCAGAAATGCATTAAAATCAAGACATAAATTTGCCCCCTCAATGAGAATAGAGGGTGCCCATTTTACATGGTGACATATTTTCAACCAAAACCAGAAACTATTTGAAGCACATAAACACTTCAGACTTTGATAATTCACCCCCTTAGTGAGAATAGAGGGTGCCCATTTTACATGCTGACATATTTTCAACCAAAACTAGAAACTATTTGGAGCACATAAGCTATTTGATCAATGGACATGCCCATGCATATCTGGAAAAATCATCAATTAAAGTCATGAAGTAAAGGTAGTTCCCAAAACCAGGTGTCTGCAAAGGACCATAGACATCATTGTGAACAAGCCACAATTTCTGAGTAGCTCAAAATGAACCATCTTTTGGGAAGGAGCAATGTTGCATTTTGCGCAAAATACAACCTTCATAGAAATGTTTACCTGGTGAGTCAAGTTTGGGCAAAGGGGACACCATTTCAAATTTCTATAGGCATAGCAAACTAGCAAAATTTAGATGACAAAAGGGTGCATGCCAAAGCTTTGCATGTGACATAGTTGGAGAATCTTGAACAATATTCCACATTCATTTTGCTTCCAATACATGACCCATCATATATGCTCATAATGGGTAATCATTATCATCCAATCTATCCTCAGCAGCCAACATACAAAATACATCATTGCTTTAAGCCATGGCCACTGACTAAAGAGTAACCTGATGCAAAAAAATGATAGTATCTTGAAAATTTGAATAGAACTACCCTATCAAGCTTTGCTAGATCTGTAGCAGACTTTGAGGTGCTTGTACTAGCAAATGGAAACTTGTATATATGTTTGGCACAAAAGGATGAAATTGCCTGCATAAACATTACCATAGTATGTTTGGAGGCCAAGATGAGCTCAAGTTGTGATTTTGACACCACAAAGTGAAGTAGTTTTGAATTCATAATCACCCTCACTATGCTCACCAATTTTCATGTGGTTCTGAGATTGTGAGCAGAGCGGTGTTGATGATGACCTAGATGAAGCAATGACCTACTCTGATACCAATTGTTGGAGTTTGAGGTTTGAAGAAGCATGCGAATAGCACAAGGAAGAAGAAGAAGCTTGGAGCACAATACACAATACTGAATATATTACCAATTGAATGTACAAAGATAAGTAACCCATTAGGGTATAGGCATATATACAAGCCTAGGGACAAAACCTCCTAAAGAGGGAAAAAAATGCCCCGATGGTCCTAAGTGTGTTCATACACATCACTACCAGAATATATCAACAACAAATATGCTAGTTGGAAAATCAGAATGCAAGCTTACTTACAAGCTAGGAATCTTTACGGAATTGTAGCAAATGATGAAGTTATGCCTACTACAAGATCCAAAGGAGGACCTACACAAGAAGAGAAAAAAGCTCACATTATGGTGTACAAGAGATGCTCAAGCCAACTCTTATATCTTAAAATTTATCTCTAATTTCTCACTGTAGCTCAAGCGTAAGCACCACCTCCTTTACTTGTCAATCCGCGGAGACGTGAGGACCGGTATGAAGACCACGAGCAAGTGAAGGCACAAGTGCGTGAGTGAAAGCACACAAACATGCACACACATACACACACACGCGCACAAAGTAAGATCAAAGAGAGGAACTATGGAAAGCTTAGATTGCAAAAGAGTTCTCTTACAAAAGTTCTATTCTCTAACAAGCTACCCTCAAAAATGAGCTCTCTAGCTCTTTTTATAGTTTTTTGACTAGTTTTGGCCCTGTCCAGACCTAGTGTCCGGCCTAGTTAAAAATTAGGTTCCAGGGCTTATTTGAGGGCTCAAACGAAGTCTAAAAATTATGAAAATTGGTACGATGGTACTTCTAATACTCCTCAAGCTCGAGGACTCCTCGGCTTGAACAAAATGGAGTTACTAAAAATAGATAATGGTATTTACAATGGTTTCTAGTGATGAAAATCACTATTTTTGTAGGGGATTCTTCTGAAAATTTGACATACACTTCTTGAAGCTCCCTACTTGCTCCCTTTCCTCGTGTGTCCACCTTTTGATGTGCTTCCATGCTTTGTCCTTGACTTTGAGCTTCAACACTCCCCCCCCTCTCGAGTCTGTCGTCCCTGACAGACCCTTGTTGGAAGGGCTGTTCTGTGTAGTGCTTTGAGAGGTGGTGTCCATCCGTTGTATGAGCTGGTTCCTTGGATTCCAGCAAGAATGTGTCGTTGTGAGCTTTCAAAACTGCAAGTTGCTCAGAAGAGGTTGTCAAGAGTGATTTGGAGCAACTACTGGCTTCAATTTGCTTCCGAGATATGGAGGTTGTTCCCATGATGTCTGCTAGCTCTTTTAAAGATGATGTTGAGAGCATTCATGCCAACTACTCATAACCCATAATGAATGATGGGTAAGTGTGTTCGTGCCTGGGTTGAACAAAGTATGTGCCTTGTGCACGGCCTTGTAATGTAGCCCTACGCATGCTTACTTGGAAAATGCATTTGAAGAAGTATGGTGCAAAAATTGCGGGTCTTGAGCTAAGTGCTCAAGGGTATGCTGACGAAGAGGTTTCCTAAACTATCATGGTTATGGTGTTTCCAGAGTAAAGATACTTACCATGGCGAAGGTTGATGGATGTTTGCCTCTTCGTGTTGTACACTCGGCCTTTGGGATGGAACCTTGTTGATGAATGTCCATGTTGATTGTCCACTGATGAGATCTTTTGAGTGGTGGATCCCCTCCCCTCTTTTCAAAGCAACATTTGTCACTAACAATGTGCATTTCTGAGCTTGGGCTCATGCACGTTCACTTCCCTATATTGACACTTAGAGGAATATTGGACACGTGCCGGTTTCTAAGAGATTACCATGCTGATTGACATAGACCATTCACCAGTGCTATTGTTCCATACTGGTTCAAGAAATACTGAGAATTGAATTGCTTTATCTTCCTTGGCAAGCAACATCAGGTAACTACACCAAGCTGAGTTTCACGTATGCTCTTTAGCTCACCATATGCAGGAGTCTTCTCCTCCAGAACTACCTTTCGCAGATATCTCCTTGGATGCTCTGGTACATGAAGTAGTTAAGCATCACTCAAGTTGCGGACCTTCAAGCTCTTCATTCCAGATAAGGCAGCAATAATCTCACTGCTGGCCGAGAGACACTTCTATCCAAATTGATAAATGCCTAGTAATCGACAGTTCCACCTTCAACTAAGCATGCCTCATTCATGTTTCATAAGCCAAACTTGGGAACAAGCTCTCGCCCACTTTTCTTTCCCCCTTTTTTTTTTCTTTTTTTTTTTTTTTTTTTTTTCAGAGGAACCGGATATCACAAAACAAGAACACAAAAGTTAGTATCAATAGAAATGTTTGACATATGTCACTGTGCTGTTGTGCATGGGATTCTCAAGTGTGTCTATGCACGGCCGTGTAATGTGGCCCTATATCAATGCATACTTTGGAAGTGCATGACCTGAATGGTGCAAAAGACAGGGTTGTGCAAGGAGCACATGGTTGTTGCTCGTTCGAGGCTTTCGATGTTATTCGTGGAGGTTGATGCCGACCTTGGTGGAGGTATCCATTGAGTCTCGAACTGATGTAATCCTCCTTATTGGAGTCCATTGTAGAACAGTATTTGGCACTGTAGAAATCACTTCAGGCGCCTTCCTCTTCGGATGCGTTCTGAACTGTGGTATCCAGTGTGGTTGGCGCTTTGGTTCGATGACGACTGCTTGTACTTTTGGCTTCCAAACCCATATCCTTTTTGCACGTCTTCCTACTATTCTTGAAGAGCTGATTTGATCTTCTTTCGGTCTCTGTACGTGGTTCTTACCCTCTTCTCTTTTTGGCTTCTTGGTTGAGACCTTTCGCATGTGGGAGAACATAGGTTGTTGTGGATGTAAGAGCTTCTTAGGTACCCACATTTGTAATTGCCCTTGTTGAGCTGCAGCTAACTTCTTAGGCACCCAAACTTGTTGAATACCTCGTGATTGAGCTTGTCCGAGCTGCTTTCTTCGTCTTCTGACTTGGTTGGCTTGCCTGGATGGGATTTGCGGGGGCAAGGCTGGTGGTTGCGCTCCTTTGCGTACCCAGATCTGCTTCATGCCCGGAACCGTTTTTTTATCGAATGGTGTCTTTCTATTTGATGTAGCAGTTGTCGTGAATGATTGTGGTTGTGTTTGCTTGTGTGGTGGGCTCACTACTGTGGCTACTTGATTCTTTGGAGAAGAAGAAAGATCCACCCGCCTTCGAACCTGGTCTTCCACTATTGACTCCTTCTGCATCATAGAGCTTTTGACACATACAACATCTTCTTTCATATGATTAGTCTTGGAAGAACTAAGAGAGTGTGTGGTGCCATGATCTAGGAGCATGCAGTTCTCTAATTCTAATGTAATGCATTGTTCATGTACCCAAACTTGAAGAATTTGACTTCTTAGGTTTAAGTTAACTGCATGGTCATAGATCCAATCTTGACCCAAGACAAGTGGTTCTGTAAGGTTCTCATCTTGACATACTAGCGCTTTGACTTTCATTGGAACATCTTGAAGGTAGATGGGAAGTTCCACCTCGCCCAAACAAGGGGTTTCCACACCTCCCAATCCTATGAGATAAGCTTCTATGGGATTGATGTTCAACCCCAAGTCTTGGCAGTAGGAAAGTCTAACAGCACTACTTGTTGCACCTGAGTCAATCAATGCTTTCACCGTCCTTGCATCCTTCCCTTGTCCTATCTCTATGGTCACAAAGGGTCTTCGGTCAATGACCTGAGAAGTCGCAATGCCTGACTTTTGACACATATCCATGTGATATTTTGGGGCTTTTGAGTTGACATCTAGGCCTAATCGCCTTAACTTATTTCGCCTAATACGCTCTCTGGCCTCTACCTGTGCTTCTTCTCTCACTCTTAACTCTTCTTCTTTTCGCTTCTTAGCAGTGTTGAGTCTCATTAGCATATCCTCAGTAAGAGGTTCTTGATATAGCTTGACTCTGCAGCCACTAATATAGTTTGGCAAGATATCTCCTTCTAGAGTGGCCAACTGAACTGCACCACTAGTGGAAATTCTATTAATGATCATGGGTCCATATCCTCTTTTTTCCAACTTACGGGCATGTTGTTTTAGTGTGTATACCAACACTAGATCTCCCTCTTTCAATCCCTTATCCTTGATGTGTGCATCAAAGTATGCCTTTTGCCTCTTCTTTGCAGCGTAGATGCCTGCTGCCGCTCGTAGCCTCGTCTCACCCAAGCGTTCGAGATCAAAGATCCTAGAGGACAATTCGTGCCCATTCCACTCATACTCTTGTGCTACTTTTAAGGCAGGGATTAAGAAATCTAATGGTAGCACAGCGTTCTGTCCGAAGACCATCTGAAATGGGGTGGCGTTGAGTACCGTTTTGTAGGCAACTCGATAAGCCCAAACAGCATGATGAAGTTGTTTGTCCCAATCAGAGCGTTTATTATTCACCAGTTTTGTCAATACGTTACAGAGGATCTTATTGGTACTCTCGGCTTGTCCGTTGGCTTGTGGATGATAGGGGGCGGATTTCTTATGTATCACCAAGAAGTCTTGGAGAAGATTTTCAATGACTTCATTCAAGAAGTGTGTGCCTCTATCGCTCACTAACTCTATTGGTAGTCCATATCTCGTGAACACATTCTCGAATAAGAACTTAGCCGTCGTTTGAGCATCATTCTTTGTTGTGGCTTTCACTTCTACCCACTTGGTAAGGTAATCTGTGGCTACAATAATATACTCTGCATGGGATTTTCTAGCAGGGGGATTAATAGGACCTATGAAGTCTATGCCCCACTTGGAAAATGCACGCCCTCCCATCATTGGCCTCAAAGGCATCTCGTCTTTTCTAACTGGATATTGTGCACGTTGGCATGTGTCACATTTCTTCACATAGGTATGTGCATCCATATGAAGAGTGGGCCACCAAAGTCCTGAGAATAGAATGGTCTTAATCACTCGGTCAGGACCAAAATGTCCACCTGCAACACCACTGTGTGCAGTCTCTAAGACCCTTAAATAGTCTGATTCATGAACGCACAGTCTTAAGTAACCATCTTTACCTCTTCGGTATAGGTTCTCTCCTACTAAGGCATAGCCTTGAGCCTCTTGCTCCATATTTCGTCTTCTTGCTAGACTGGCCTCTTTGGGTAATCTTCCCGTTCTCATAAACTCTACCAATGGAGCACTCCAATCTGGAATTAATGATACTTGATAAAGGGTCGCATGCTCCACTGGTGGTCTCTCTCTGCACATTGGACAATTCTTGATCCACTCATGTATTTCTTTGTCCATGCTAGGCCAATACACTCCTAAACGTTTCAAATTCTGCAATGTTCGTTGTTTAGAATAGTGATTTCCTAGCAATCCCTCATGAGCTTGCTGCAACCAATTACTATGTTCATCATCCTCGACACAACAAGCTAATACACCCTCAGTATCTTGTTTGTACATGCTTCCTGCCAATATGTGATATTTTTGTGATTTTACAATTTCTTCTTGTGATGTTTTCACATTCTTATTTGCAGGGCCGAAGGTTAGGACTGGTACCAACTTATTTGCCCATTTAGGAACAACTTCCAAATTGAACAGATAAGCATCAGGTAGTTCATCAGACACTCCTTGTGGTGACTCTCCTGAAGTAATGCGAGAAAGGTGATCTGCCCGAAGGTGGGTTCTACCTTTCCTGACAACAACTTCAAAGTCATACTCCATTAGTAAGAGGAACCATCTTACTAAGCATCCAGTATTGCAAGGTTTATTGACCAAATATAACAAAGCTTGATGATCAGTGAAAAACTTGAACTTGTTGGCCAATAAATAGTGTCTAAACTTCTTTACAGCATATACCATGCCTAACCCTTCTCGCTCGGTTGTGGTATAATTTCTTTCGGCTGGGTTTAGTTGTCTACTAGCATATGCTATGGGCAAATCTAAATTCCCTTCACCTGTGGGTTGTGCTAGCACACATCCTATGGCATGATTGGATGCATCCACATGGACATGGAATGGCTTATTCCAATCAGGAGTGGTCAATATTGGTGCTGTGCACAAACGTTTCTTCAGTTCATTGAAAGAATTCTCGCATTCGTCGTTCCACTCAAAATTAGACAACAAGGCATAAAGGGGTCTAGCTATGATCGCGTACATGTGGATAAACCTACGGTAATATCCACAATGGCCCATAAAGGCTTGTACCTCTTTAACATTCCTTGGCCTTGGCAGCTCCGCTATGGCTCGTACCTTATCTTCATCCGTTGAGATTCCATTCTTAGAAACAATATGACCGAGGATTTTACCTTGACGCACCATGAACACACACTTTTCTGGGTTCAGACACACTCGATATTCTCTACACTTGTTGAAGATTTGTCTGAGTTCAGGGATGTGAACCCTTCTTTCTTGGGAATGAGCACATAAATCATCCACATACACTTCTAAGCTCTTTCGCAAGAACTCTTTGAAGACATGACACATGAGCCTTTGGAATGTTGCAGGTGCATTGGTGAGCCCAAATGGCATCACCCGAAATGCAAAGATTCCCCACTCTATAGCAAAAGCTGTTTTGTGTTGATCTTCTGGGGCAATGGCGACTTGATTGTAACCCGAAAATCCATCAAGGAAGCTATAAACTTCCTTGCCTGCAACACGCTCCAAAAGGTGTTCTGTGATTGGAAGTGGATAACTATCTCTAATCGTAGCGGCATTAACTTTTTTAAGGTTAATACACACTCGCAACTTCCCGTTCTTCTTGGGTACCACAACAATGGGGGACACCCATTCGGTATGCTCAATCTCATAGATGAATCCAGCCTCAATCAACCTATCAATTTCTTCTTTGATTTTGGCTGCATAAGTATCATTATATGTGTAGGGCTTCTGTTTGGTGGGCTTAGCGTCAGCAGTCATGGGGATAGTATGCGAGCAAATTCTTGGATCTACCCCTTTCAAGTCTCTATAGTGCCATGCAAACACATCCCTATATTCCCTTAATAGAGCTATGAGCTCCATTTCTTCTCTTGCACTTAGGTCATCTCCTATATATGTGCATCTCTCTTCGTTCTCTTCAATGGTCACTACAATCTTCTTGGTCTTTTCTTTATTATCATATGATTCTCCTATGATGGCCTCTCTCTTAGGCATTCGTACCAAAATTTTGCGGTCGTCAACTTCATATTTCTTGAAGTTTTCTGGTACTTCAAACAATGATTCCTCCTTTTCTTGTTTCACTGCTGTTCTTTTCTTTTTCTTTTGACTACTCTCACTTCCATCCTTTGAGTTTACTGTTTTAATACTTGTGAGAGGTTCTTCTTCTTTCTGGGTGAACACTCCTATATCTTCTAGATAGTGCTGCTCCGAGTTAAAGCAACTATCCATCACAATAGACTCCAGATCATCGTCATTCTCTTCTTCTTCTATGACATCACTAGGGTCACATTCTTCTAGTAAGGGCTGACACATGAACACTGAGATATCATAACCTTCCTCATCACAATGAGGTGTCCATTGTTCTTCATTGACAGCAATGTCCATGGTGGCTAAGATTTCTGGCCAGCCATGAGGCTCAAACTCCTCATCTGGAAAGATCATCGGTGTGTAGGCTGGGTCTCTAACTGGTCTATCTCCTAACGAAGTTCCTTCTTCTCTTGCCTTTAAACGTTTTTCCTCTTCCTTTGCGACCTTGCACATCCACAAATGAGTATCTTCATGCAGCCATGATGGATCAGGTGAACTTTCAGAATGCACAGAGATGGAATCTTCTTTCACTTTGTGGATAGAATTCCACTGTAGGGGTGGTACATCTCTGAAGGTGTAATCCTTCAAATTGACCTTAGTGGTGACCCCTAAGTGCTGTAAGTACAAGGAGTTAGTTCCCCAATCCTGTACTATTTGCAATTGTCGTAGGAAGGGTCTTCCTAGGATCATCTCAAAGACATTATTTTTCTCAAAGTCACATATAGCAAATGTGTGCTCAAACTCTACACCACAAGTGGTTAGAGTGATCCCTTCTAGCAATCCTAGAGGTCTTTCAAAATGACCATCAGCCATTTGAAGCTTCATTCTAGTTGGTCTTAATGTGGGCTTGCCCCATTGCTTCCACAAGGAGGTGGTCGCAATAGCAACACCAGCACCTGAATCTATGATTGCTTTGGTTGTGTAACCTTGGTAGGTGATGGGAAGATAAGTATTACCTTCTTCACCCTCACACATGTCCCCTATTTTGTCTAGAGGTATCTCTGGTACCCTTTGCTTGGAGCCTGCTTTTGGCATGTTGGAATCAAGTTCTGGAACCTGATCCTTCACATGATTCCAGAGCTCAGGTTTTGCTTTGAGCAGCTTTTCTACAGTGAGATGACACTGAACCTTAGTGTTCTTCACGACATCAGTGTTCCTTGGAACCACTGAGTCTTCATTTCTTACCAGTATTGTGGGAGCTCTAATCTGGAGTGATTCAGATTCCCATGGGCCTGGAAATTGAGGCAGTTCTTCTAAGGTATTAGATTCAAAATCTAACCTTTCGTCCTCTTGTTGTTCTGCTTCATCTTCGTAAATAGATGGGATGTCTTGGGGAAATTGATCATGAAGATCATCAATCTCAGGAATAGGAGGGGAATTACCCTTCTCCTTGGCCCATTTCTCTTCTTGTATTTCCCGCAAGAATTCTTGAGAGTACTGTTGAATAGAAGGAGGTATTCCAGCATCCGTGGAATTAGGAACATAAGCTCCCCTGGGTGGTGAGCTTCCTCTTTCAATAACTGGTTGAGCCTGTGGAGGTAAAGAAACTTGTGGTTTGTTTACCAACTGCTCTAATCGTTCTAGTAAGCCCTGGAAATGCAAATCCGATTTGATAGAGTTTGTCTGATTGAACTTTTGACTAGTCTCAAGTATGGCTTGAGCTTGTTCTACCATTTTCATGCACATTTTCATCCGTTCAATCTCTAAATCTGCTCTAGGGTAACTCTTGTCTAGGTTTGCCGCTGTAGGCCCTTCTTGAAGTCGAGCCTGGTAGGCCTTGAACATCATGTCCAAGCCTTCTGGGGTTGGATCTGCAAGAACAGACCCTGGTTGCGGTCTATTTACAGTGGGTGGTGGGGTGGGATGAGGTGGAGTGGATGGAGTTTCGGCATGCGAGGGGCTTTGAGATGCAATGTCTTCTATTTTTGTTTTCGCTTCTTTTAAGCTTTCTTCTAGTTCCGATAACTTTTTATTCCATTTGCGATTGGCCTTCTCTCTCGTATCCTTCCATGTTCTTGTTTTCCTCTTACTAGGCTCTCCCGATTCACTCGACTCTGATTGTTCTACTGGTTTATCCTGTTTTAAGGCTTGTGCTCTAGTGACAGCTTGTATAGGAGCCACATTGCTACTACTTGAACTTGGATCTGCCACTAAGCCTACCACATTAATGGGTGTAATCTTGGGTGCACTAGAGGGGTTTCTTGGACAATCTCTGGGGAGATGGTCTTTGCCACAATCAGGACAAAAAGCCTGTATTGTGATAGCCTGTCCTTGACTCGGAGATGGTGGGTGGGGACAGTCACGAATGAAATGGTCACCATGACATCTGAAAGAAGATCCTCTAGGGGCTTGTGGTCTCATTTGTCTCAACTGGGGCCTAGGGTTAGGATTTGTGTACATGACATTGGAGTATTCTGGCTCCCAATTTTGCTCCATAGGCGGTGCCTCATATTGATACGAGTAAATCTCACTATGTTCAGGTGACTCTGTGTAATAAGCATGTGGACTACCTTCATGGGAGTAGTCTGAACTATGAGCATGAGAGTCATTATCTGGTATCAATGGGGTTAGTGGCACCAAAGCTCTATTTGGATTTTCCTCTCCCACAGCATACTTGACTAGAATCACGTTGGCTGGAGCTGGTGGTTGGTTTACCAAGACAGGTTGTGGCCTATATGGTACCTGATATTGCTGTTGTGGTCTGTAATATGGCTGTTGGTATTGATTCTGATACCTACCTTGTGGGTAAGGTTGCTGATAATTTTGTCTAACAGCCTGCCTATTGTAGGGACAATCTTGAGCCGTGTGGTTTGTGTATTTTCTCTCAATAGTGCAATATGGAGCATTCCTGCCTCTAATGTTTTGGTTTTGCATTGGGCATACGTTAGCCATGTGGTCACCTCCGCAAGTATAGCACCGATTCAATGAAGTGACTCCCTGTGTTTGTTTATTTTGGACTCCCAGCTTCTTGGCAACTTGCTCAGCTATCTCTTCTATTTCTGTGGAGATCTTTGAAGTATGACTAGTAGAACTATCCGAATCTTTGTAGAGTTTGGACAATCCTAACTCCTCACCCAAGTTATCTTCTATGTCAATGCACGTCCGCACACACTCTTCTATGGATCTAGGATCTTTCAAGTACACATATGATCTTAATTTGGTGCTCAGTAAGCCATCTAAGAACAAAGCCACTTGTTTAGCTGGTGTGGGTAACTCTGGAGTAGGGCATCTTTCTAGGTACTGTCTGAACCTTCTACCTGCTAGTCGCACTGTTTCTTGGGGTGTCTGCTTGAAACTATGGATCAGGGACGATGTGTTATGCCTGATACCACTCTTGGAAAATTCTACAATGAATTCGTCTAGCAGTTGACCTATATCGCGATAGCTGCTTCTACTCAATGGTTGAAACCAAGCTAAGGCAGTGCCTTTAAGGGTCAAACCAAATGCCTCGTACTGGGTGAACCAGTCCTCAATTTGTTCGGCTCTCAGCACTTGTTTGTACTCGGCCACATGATCATAAGGATCCCCTGTCCCATCGAAATAGTTCTTCATTGCCTTGATCACGTGACTGGGTTTAAGGGTTCTTGGGTACTCCCGGGGTCTAAGCAATGGAAAATCATGTTCATCTCTTTGTTGCCTATGTGCTTGATGTCTCTCCCTTTCAGGTCTTTCATTTTCAAACCCTGACCTATTCCTGCCCACGGTGTGTGCAAAACTTACCTTAGGTCTCTCTCTAGTTCTTTCTCTCTGGGCTTCATGAGCCTGGGATGATCCTACCCCTTGGAGGCCATGGGAAACATTGGATCTTGGTGGGGGGAAAATCATTTCATTCTTCCAAGTATATGCATGTCTATCATGTTCTGTTACCAAGAAAATTTTCTCTGATGTGTTATCCAGGTAGACAACTTTGCCTGGTATCTCAGGATCTTTGAATTCATAGATGATAACTATGCCCAATTGGCTAGGTTGATCTGGCTTGAACCTCCAAAAGGCTTCCTCTGTTTCTCTATTCAAAAATAGTTCTATGCTTTTGTTATCTTGAGGGATCCAGTCTGGAGTGATCACTCGGGTCAAAACTGACTTGCCTCTAGGAGTCTGGGGTCCTTGTCCTATATTTCCTTGTTCTAGGTCTCCTATCTCATTCTCATGAATGATATTTCCAAACTCATCGGTCCTATCTGGTTGGTTGGTAACCACATACATGGTTCCTTCCTTATCAATGTATGACCCCTCTTCGAACTTGACCACCGGGTGTTCAAGTCCAAAGGATTGATCTGGATTTTTGAGTTGGACCACTGATCGCCTCAGACCATCCTCATAGATGCGAGCACCTAATTGGTTGGTCCGAATATATTCCAACTGTGTCTTATAGGGACCTTCTGGTGTTTGTAGATGGGCAGTCCCTGAGCCACCTGCAGGTTTTCCCATGCTAAAAGACATTTCTGAATCACTTGTGTCTGAACTTAGTAAAAGATGACCACTTAGTTGTTGTGCCCAAGACTTGGATGTATGGTTGACACTAGCCTCAGAAGATCTAATGCTTTGTTTATCCTTACCTAAGTGTCTACCAGATCTCAGGTTCATAAGCTTTAGTCAAGAGTCCAAAATTTCCCCTTGGTATGGTTCAAAATTCTTTGGAGTCCCCTTGGTTCCCTAGTCCCACCTGAGGGTCAACTTCAAATTATCCTATCTCAAAATCAACGCATTATTCTTGAAAAAAACAGTTGAGATCGTGTAGGATTTGAAACGAGCTTTCCAACAAGCTATAGAGCTCAAAAAATGGACTTTGGATGAAAAAGTTATGCCAATTCAGGCTCCTGGGGTCAAAACAGGCAAACAGGACCTTTGGAGAAAATCGCGATGTTGTGAAGTCAAAAAAATCGCGATGTTGATCACAAAATCGTGTTTCTGAAAATCGCGATGTTGATCACAAAATCGTGTTTCTGAAAATCGCGATGTTGATCACAAAATCGTGTTTCTGAAAATCGCGATGTTGATCACAAAATCGTGTTTCTGAAAATCGCGATGTTGATCACAAAATCGTGTTTCAGAGAATCGCGATGTTGATCACAAAATCGTGTTTCTGAAAATCGCGATGTTGATCACAAAATCGTGTTTCTGAAAATCGCGATTTTGACTCAGAGAATCGTGATTCACAAAATCGTGTTTTTGACTGAAAATCGTGTTTTCTCAGAATCGTGTTTTTGACATGAAAATCGCGATTTTGAGCAGAAAATCGTGAATTGAAAATCGCGATTTTGAGCAGAAAATCGTGAATTGAAAATCGCGATTTTGAGCAAAAATTCGTGTTTTCTCAAAATCGTGTTTTTGACTTGAAAATCGCGATTTTGTCCCACAGAATCGTGTTTTTCTCAAAATCGTATTTTTGGCTGAAAATCGTGATTTGTGAGAATCGCGATTTTGAGCAGAAAGTCGTGTTTTTTCACAAAATCGTATTTATTTTGCTGAAAATCGTGATTGGTGAGAATCGCGATTTTGAGCAGAGAATCGTGTTTTTTGAAAATCGTATTTCTCACATGAAAATCGCGATGTTGAGCACAAAATCGTGTTTTTGAAAATCGCGATTTTGAGCAAAAAATCGTGTTTTCACAGAATCGCCTTTTTCACAAAATCGTGTTTTTGCTGAAAATCGTGATTGGTGAGAATCGCGATTTTGAGCAAAGAATCGTGTTTTTTTGAGAATCGCAATTTTGAGCAGAGAATCGTGTTTTTTTGAGAAAAACACAAAATCGCGATTTTTTTTTTTTTTTTTCAACCAACTTTTAGGCGGGAAAACTGAAAATCGTGATTTTTCAAAAAATTTTGAATTTTCACAGAATCGCGTTTTTTGGCGGGAAATTCAAATTTCTGAGCGCCGGCTATGGCGAGCTCCGTATGAGAAGAAAATCATGAAAAAAATACAGCGCTTGCTCTCCCTTGCACCTCCTAACTCCTTCCCACACAATAATGCATGAAAAATGGTATGAAAATGGTGAAAATGCACTAAAAAACAAGAAATTTCTATGAAGAAGAAGATGGAAGAAGGTGGAGATGATGATGATGATGAAGATGAAGAGGAAAAAACAGAAAATGAACTGAAATGACAATTTTTTTACCTTCCAACGTCGCAAATCTACGATCTTACCATCACAACGCTCGTCCTCGAAGCTCTCTCCCCGGCAACGGCGCCAAAATTTGGTGTAGCTCAAGCGTAAGCACCACCTCCTTTACTTGTCAATCCGCGGAGACGTGAGGACCGGTATGAAGACCACGAGCAAGTGAAGGCACAAGTGCGTGAGTGAAAGCACACAAACATGCACACACATACACACACACGCGCACAAAGTAAGATCAAAGAGAGGAACTATGGAAAGCTTAGATTGCAAAAGAGTTCTCTTACAAAAGTTCTATTCTCTAACAAGCTACCCTCAAAAATGAGCTCTCTAGCTCTTTTTATAGTTTTTTGACTAGTTTTGGCCCTGTCCAGACCTAGTGTCCGGCCTAGTTAAAAATTAGGTTCCAGGGCTTATTTGAGGGCTCAAACGAAGTCTAAAAATTATGAAAATTGGTACGATGGTACTTCTAATACTCCTCAAGCTCGAGGACTCCTCGGCTTGAACAAAATGGAGTTACTAAAAATAGATAATGGTATTTACAATGGTTTCTAGTGATGAAAATCACTATTTTTGTAGGGGATTCTTCTGAAAATTTGACATACACTTCTTGAAGCTCCCTACTTGCTCCCTTTCCTCGTGTGTCCACCTTTTGATGTGCTTCCATGCTTTGTCCTTGACTTTGAGCTTCAACACTCACTTCCACACATTAGAAGTTGCAAAAAATCACAAGAAATCTAGGATGCACTTGGGACATTCTTCTCTGCTTGCACCAAAACTTAGAAGATTCACTTGTGGAATGAGTTCAACCAAATGAAGAAGACACCAAATCGAGAAATGACTCACTTTGTCACTAAAGTCAAGGTGGTTTCATATCAATCAGCTTCAACTGGAGAATTGATTGAAGAAGAAGCTATCATGAGGCATATCATAAATGGTATTAGTATTGACAAGCAATGGCAATCATTTACAACTGCTTATGATCTTATCATGGATGTGAAGACACCTAAGTTCAACATTTTTCTTGGAAAACTCTTCAATCAAGAGGCCAACAACCACTTGGAGGAAGGTAATTCTTAGAAACTTAACTCTACTAATGTTCTTTATGCAAATAAGAAGGATAAGAAGAATAAAGGAAAGAAGAATGAGGATGACAATGAAGAAATTCCTCAAGCTGACTATGTAAGCAAGAGAAAGTGGAAAGGGAAGAAGGAAGGAGAAAAGGAGGGCAAGACAAAAGGATACGAAATTCAACCTTGTGCCATCTATAACAAGACCAGTCAAAACACTCATAATTGTTGGTCCAATGGAAGAACACAGAAAGGAGGACAAAGAAGTGGATTTGGCAACACAAGAGGCAAAGGTGCACAAAACTACAATAACAACAATCGAAATGATAACAAATGGGAATGCAACAATTACTCAGAGGATCAATCCCATGAAGATTCATTACTCCTAATGAACTTGATTCATAAATAAGGTAAAGAATATGAGCATTTGTTCTACATAGATTTTGGTTGTTCAAAGCATGTTGCAAGGAATTTTGCTCTTTGATTCGACTTGGAGGAACCCAAAATAGGCAATGTCACCAAACACAATTGGAAAGGATTGGCAATTTCAAAGCCCCCAATTATAGATCAAACATTTTGAGTAAGGTTCTCTATGTACCCCCTATGACTAAAAACCAAATAAGTGTAGGCCAAATAGTTGAAAAGGGCTTACAAGTTAGGTTCACCCAACATGGAGCTTATGTGGAAGATCCATGCCAAGGCTTTAAGAAGATAGTCAGAGGTAAGAAGTATGGTAGACTCTTCACATTTGAAGTGGGAGAAACCAAATATATAGTTATATTCAACTTTGGGTCACCAACCCTTATTGAGCTAGAAGTGTGGCATAAGAGATTTTCTCATGTAAATGAAAGAACTTTGAAGGATATATGCAAGGATCAAAGTGTTCTAGGGTTTCCAAAAATATCAAAGCAACACATGATCAATAGAAGTGATGCTTGTCAAATCGGGAAGTCACCAAGGCAACCTTTCAACCAAAAGACATGCATCCACAACAATCCCTTGGATTTAGTACACATAGGTGTGTGGGGACCAAGTGAACAACCTTCATTAATAGGCTCAAGGTATTATGTATCCTTTGATGATGATCATATTTGATGATGATCATAATAGATGGACAATTCTATACTTTATGAAAATTAGGAGTGAAGTGTTTGATTGCTTCAAGAAGTATCTAGCACATGTGGAAAACTATAAAAAAAGATCATTAAAGAAGCTCAAATCTTATGGAGGTGGAGAAACTTCTCCAAAGATTTTGATGAGTACTTGGAGAATTAAGGTATGAAAAGAGAAGCCACCACTCGGTACTCTCCTCAACAAAGTGGTGTTGGAGAAAGGAGGAACAAATCCCTAGTTGGATTAGTGAGGACTATGCTTGAAGAAAAGAAGCTAACACATTATCTTTTGGCAGAAGAGATATCTAGTACAATTTATTTTTTCAATAGACTCCCATCCAAATCTCTTCAAGGTATGACTCCCTATGAAGCTTGGAACGGCAAGAAGCCAAGTGTAAGTCATTGAAAAGTTCTTTTTTGTCTAGCATATGTGCATGTACCTTCACAGATTAGAAGGATATTGGATGAAATAGAAACCAACATTGGCTATGCCTCAACATGAATGGGCTATAGATTCTACAATCCAAACACAGAGCAATCCACAACAAGCAGGGATGTTGTATATGAAGAACATAGGTCATGGTATGAAGAAGATAAAGAGAAGGTAAAAGTATCCTATGATCTTGATTCAATATTCATCCACTAGATACCAAGCATGACACACAAGTGAAAGACTCTAGAAGTGAATTAGAAGATGAAAAGGATGATAAGAAAAGAGTCTACAAGTATTGGAAATCAAGAGGGAAGGCTAAAATGCAAGAACGTGGAGAATGCTCCAGACACACTTATAGAAGATCAACAAGGGAAAGAATGCAACTTGCAAGGTATGGTTATGAATCGAGTTTCGTAACCAAACATACCATCTATTTGACCAAAGACTTAGTTTCAGAGGAACCCTCAAGATATGCAAGACCTTGCTTAGTATTGTAGCTGCAAAGAATTGGAAGCTACTTCAACTTGATGTGAATAATTCTTTTCTAAATGGTTGGATAAGTGAGGAGATATATATGTCACAAACCCTAGGGTTTAAAAAACCTAATTATTCTACTTATGCATGTAAACCTAAGAAAGATATTAGTGGTTTAAAGCAAGCCCCTATAGCTTGGATTTATAGATTGCTGACTTATTTACAAGATTAAGGATTCAAATCAAGCAATGAAGATCCTTCATTTTTCATCAAGAAGGTTCATAATGAAGTTATCTATTTATGTTGACATAATTATGATAGGTAATTATATGAATGTAATAGAAAGGATGAAAAAGCATATGCAAGAAGAATTCAAGCTCAGTGATCTTGGGGAACTCACACTCTTCTTAGGTATGCAAGTCATCTATACAGATCAAGAGATATAATTAACTCAAAGAAGGTATATTTCGGATCTACTTCTCAAATTCAAAATGGATAATGTAACCTTATAGGAACACATATGGAGATGAATCATAAACTTGGTGTTTTTTGAAGGTGAACAGATTGAAGATATAAAAGTGTATCAAAGTCTTGTAGGTAGCCTAATATATGCTACACATACAAGGGCACACATTTCCTATAGTGTAGGAGTGCTTAGTCAATTCATGCACTCTCCAAGGAAGCCACATATGGATGCAAGTAAGAGAGTACTCAAGAGTCTCAAAGGAACTATTAACGAATGTATATTCTACTCTTATACATCAAATTTGGACCTTAAATTGTACTCAAATATAGATTGGGAAAGATCCAAGGATAATAGGAAAAGTACATCAGGGTTTCTAGCATTTCTATTTGGTTAAAGGAGTTATATGTAGACTTGGGACTTGTGAGTTCTAAACCTCACATATTTGGAGACAAAATAAGCTCAATGCATTCAGTAGCGAATACCGTTTATGCTGCAATAACCAAACATATAGAGGTTCATTACCACCTCATCAAGGAGAAACTCTTGGCAAAGGAAATTTATGTTTCATCTATTCCAAAAAAAATTACAAGTAGCAAATGTGATGACCAAAGCTCTTGATGGAGTGAAGCTTTCCATATTTAAATCAATTGCAAGTATTCAAATAATCAAGGATTGAAGGCACAAGCATTTTTTAGCTTGAGAAGAATTTGTTCTAGACCAAAATTCATTCATAAAGTGAACCGTGGTGTTAGGGTAGTTCATGAGAATTTCTTTAAGAATCCATAACTATTTATTGATTCTAGATTTTTATTCTTGTTAAAGGGATAAAAATGGGAGACCTAAAATCCACGAGTTTGAGGTTGGTATTCAACCAATTACCAAAATCATTTTTTGAACTTTATTCTCTATTTTCTAGATTATAGGAAAAGAGGACTTAGTCACAACTGCTTGGCCCGTGAGGATGTTTGAATTCAAATGGATGCAAGGAATCATGAGAATCCATGTAAAGACTCCAATAAGTCTATGTAAAGACTTAAAAGGACTTGTACTATAGGTAGATGAATACACAATCACCTTCATCTCCATCTTGCTTGTTGCTCATTTCTCTTCATCATATTCTACAAAGTCAACAGACTTGTAGAGATTGTTTCTCACTCCTTAGAAGAAAAATATTTATGACTAAGGGTACATTGGAAAGGTATTAGTCTCTAACTTATGTGTGTACAATTTTGTATCATTTAGATTCATACTTTGTGAGAAACCAATCATTTTATCTCTTTGGGTCATTCTCTACACATTCCTAAAAAGGGGGGATAACCACCTGTTGAAGTCAGGCTTGGAGAATTGAGCATTTGAAGGTGCATATGCCAACCAACAATAGAAAGCTTCATGAACTAACTCATGTGCAAAACATGTTTTTCGATCAATTTTTCTCCATGACTTTCCAAAGTACGTAGGATGTTTTATTGCATCACTTTGAATCTTAAGAAGTGAAATAAAGTCTTCAACAATAAAAAGGTAGGTTCTGCTCATTATCTGAACCAAACATCAACATCCAATATCTACTCAGTTCTCCTCATTGAGAATTTTGAATATGAACGTATATAAGTATCTGAGGATGTATGTATGTATCTATGTACGTATGTATGATATGTATGTATGTATGTATCTATGTATGTATGTATTTATGTGTAAAAAGTCAAGCTTCAAGCAAAAAATTCATGGGAAATCAATCATGAGCATAGGGAGAAATGTAAGGAAGCCAAAAGCCATGATATTCCATCAAGAAAAGTCAATCAACCACTTCTCATGTCATGTCAACTAAGTCCTCCAATTTAGGAGGCTGATTTGGAAAGTCTAGATTTTAGGTGCACACTTCTCACTATAAAAGTAGCATGTGCCCTGACTTATTTTGAGTCATTGTCTTGGAGTGTTAGTTATTTAGAGTGAGCACTAAGTTCTAGAGTTGTAATAGGCAAGCACCTTGCTTAAGCTAGCCCCTTTATTGCTTGTTTTGTTCTTTGAGTAGGCATATCTATGTGTGTGTGCAGGCAATGTTGCAACTCTCTACCCCTCAGTTATTAGCATTGATTCTCCATCCTCATGTATCCATTTAATGTAATTCTTGTCTCATTGGATAAATATGGAGTTATGTTTTAATTTTATCCATTTGCTTCAACATTCTTTGAGTATTTTGGGAGAAACCTTCATTTTAGTGAAGATTGATATCTCTTTTTATTTGTATGCTTTGTTGGAACTATTTTACTTTGAGTTGTAAGGGCTGGTTCTCCTTCTCTGTTTATATGTTTGCTATGATTTTAGTGTCATTGGGTATCCCTTAAGGTTTTCTAAGTGTATACCAACTTTTATATTCATTCTCTGTATATTCTCTGAGAAAAATTTGTTGGAGTGAAATGAGGCCTCTATTTGACTAACAACTTTGAGCATTCAACTAGCCCATCTTGATGACATTCTTTCTCTTCGTATGCACAATCATTTGGAGTGAAATTTGTTTTTGCGAAAATATCTTGGTGTCTACTATAAGTCCAACGAAGTGAAATGTGTTGATACATTTAGAAAGCTTAAATGCTTGGCTAAATATTCAGGACTACTTATCAATTCATGTAACTCACATGGAGGACCACATGTGAACACCTTCTTGCCAACTTGGGTGTATTTACCTTTGGATAAATGTAAAAGCTAGAGAATATGGAATCTCATGAAGTTATCGAGCTGAATCCAAGACTCATGTGGTAGAGGGAATCAATTAAAATCACCTCAAATTTTAGGAACACTTTTAGGTGAGGGAAATTCAAAATTCAAATTCACTAAGCTGAGTATAAAAAGAGAAGCTTTCAGTCATATGTTAGAGTCAATCATTGAGAGAGCTATTGAGCTACACCATTGTGCATAGCTTGAGCTCAACATATGTATGAGTAGTCCACTACAATTCCCTTGGATCATATATTCATTAGCATACATAATTTGATACATTTCTTCAAGTTCATTTCTATATACTACTCTCTGTTGCATCTTCATTATTTTAGTGATTTTGCAAAAGTGATTTCTTTGTGTGTACTCAACCATTTGATGCACACTAACTTGGTATAGTTAGAGTGAAGGGTCTAATATCTACATATCAAGTCTTCGTACTTTTGGTTCAGCCAATCTTGATATATGAATTGATGAAGTCAACTTTTTCTACACATCATCTTGCTACTAAAATGTCGGGACGACCCCCTTGAGTTGCGAAACTCATTTCACAATGTATAGTGCCTCTAAATTCATGAAAAAACTTTCTTTAGTTATCTATACACTTGAATTAGATGTGTGCAAAAGATCTCCCATCAAATCATACCAGATTGTGAGCTATGAGTAAGATATTGAGCTCCACCATTCCTAAAATAGAAAGGTTTCTCTCATTACTTGTATATGCAAGATATCTCTTTTGGTACAACTTTTGGGGATGATGTTTCAAAGTAACTAGTAGTTGTAAATGCATTATTGTGATGCCAAAGGAGTCTATGACACATCCTTGGAGTCAACTTGGTAGGTGTAGAGTAGGTTTTGTGCAACACTAGCTCATCTCTGGATCATAACCAACCATCTCCTTATAGTGGTATCAGAGCAATAACAAATTAACATGGGAGATGGATTTACTTTTTCAATAGACAAATTGGATTGAGGTAATTAATCATCTTGGTCACTAAGAATGGAAGCTGATCTTCAAGGGAGAAACCTCTTTGGCTACATTTCTAGAGATGAGATGATACCAATCCTCAGAAGCAAAGGACAACCAAATCAAGAAGAACAAGAGAGGTTAACCACATGGTGCTCAAAGGATGCTCTAGCTAGGTCATACATTCTTAACTCAATCTGTTATTTTTTACTTCCACACATCAAGAATTGCAA
The DNA here is from genome assembly GCA_020310875.1 of Ceratopteris richardii. Taxonomy (NCBI): domain Eukaryota; kingdom Viridiplantae; phylum Streptophyta; class Polypodiopsida; order Polypodiales; family Pteridaceae; genus Ceratopteris; species Ceratopteris richardii. The sequence continues at coordinate 122,226,505 of CM035423.1, read as the reverse complement.
GACTTCATAGGAGACTTGGAATGATCTTGAAGCATTCTTCTCATCAAGTATCAAGGCAAGAAAAAACCAACTATGGATGGAGTTCACTACACTCAAGAAGATGCCCAAGCAAAGTGTGATTGATTTTGTCACCAAAATGAAGGACATAGCACATCGACTTGGGAGCCTTGGAGAAGTCATTGATGAAGGGCCAATAGTGAGGCAAGTTGTGATCAATGGAATAAAGGTAGATGACAAATGAGAAGCTTTCACCACAACCATGGATATGCAAGTTTGTGATTTCAACACTCTCATGAGTCAATTGTTCACACATGAGGCAAAGCTTATGAAGAATGGAGACAGCTCAAAAGGTAATCAATCATCTATCATATATAAAGGTAAGTACAAGAAAAAAGATGGTAAAGGCAAGAGACAAAAGTCTCATCATGAAGGTAGTATCTCTCAAACAAAGAGCTAGAGGTTCAGGAGAAAGAGGCAGAGGAGGAAGACAAGTCAGGGTGAGATCTCAAAGCTCCTCTCCATGTGCCATATGTGGCTTAACTAATCGTATTACTGAGAATTGTTTAAGGAATCCTAGAAACCAAAGAGGAAGAGGCTACAATAGAGGAGGTTGAATCTCAAGAGGAAGATTCAACAATAAAATGGTTACTACAACAACTCATACAAAAACAATAATTATCAAGGAGGATACAGAGAAGGAGAGACTAAAACAACTATGTAGATGATCAAAATCAAGAGGACTCATTACTTCTTATGAATATGACCATGAACCAAGGTAAAGTAGATGAACATGTATTCTATATAGACTCAGGTTGCTCAAATCATGTAGCAAGGAATGTAGCTCTACTCTCAGACTTGGAGGATCAAAGAAATAGACATGAGTCCAAATAGGAGATGACACAAGGCATCCAGTGGAGAAGATAGACAATGTAAAGACTTCAAATGGTAATATGAACGTATTGAGCAAGGAATTGTATGAACCAACCATAACCAAAAATCTCATAAGTGTTGGTTAGATTGTTGAGAAAGGATTGCAAGTCACATTTACAAAAATGGAGCATTTTTTACGATCCATATCAGGGATTCAAAAGGATTTCAAGGGGAGAAAAATCAGGTAGACTGTTTACATTTGAGATCCAAGAGGAACATTGCTCTTTTCAATTATGGTAGTCAAACATTATCAGAATTGGAAATTTGGCATAAGAGATTAGCTCATATAGGTGAAAGGGCTCTCAAGCAAATCAGTAGGGATTAGAGTATGCTTGGTTCACTAAATATCTCCAAGCAACACATGATTTACAAATGTAGTGCTTGTTAATTTGGCAAGTCTCAGAGACAACCATTCACAAAGAAGGGATACATTCATGGATACCTATTGGAGCTAGTCCATATAGATGTATGGGGGCCAAGCAGGGAGCCATCTATCTCTGGATCCAGGTATTGTGTGTCTTTCATTGATGACTATAGCAAATGGACAATACTATACTTTATGAAGCATAAAGATGAAGTGTTCTCTTTTTTCAAGAAATATCTAGCACTTGTTGAAAATACAAAAGGAAAGACTTTGAAGAGATTAAAGTCAGATGGAGGGGGACAATACTTCTCCCATGACTTTGATACTTACCTCGAAGAGCGAGAAATCAAAAGAGAGATTACAACCAGATATACTCCAGAGCAAAATGAAGTGGCAGAAAGGAGGAATATAACCATAGTGGAGGCTGCAAGGTTAATGTTAAATGAGAAGAAATTGCCCACTTACTTATGGGCAGAAGCTGTGTCCAAAACCACCTATCTAATCAATAGACTCCCATCAAAAGCATTGGATGGGATGAAACCATATGAATCAGGGAATGGAAGAAGACCTAGTCTTGATCATAGTAGGATCTTTGGGTGCATAGCATATGCACACATAGCATCACAAATCAGAGGCAAGGTGGATCCAAAGATAGAGAAATGTGTATTCATTGGCTATGAACTTATTAAAAAAGGTTATAGGCCATATACTCCAAGTAATAAAGGTATCATTGTTAGTAGAGATGTTTTTTATGAAAACAAATCTCGGTTTGAAGATAACTGCAGGCAAATCAAACTTCCCTATGACCTAGAGGAAGATTTTCCGACATTGTCAGAGAGGAATGAGCATACACATAAAGACTCAAGTAATTTTGATGATGATCAGAAAACTCCAAGAAGAAAAATCAATTCTTGGATCTCCAAAGGCAAAGCTAAAGTGCAAGAGTTGAGAGATGTGGCAAAATCATCTCAACAAAGTATAAGGAGATCTACTAAAGAGAAAAAGAAGCCAAAAAGGTATGGTTATGACACTTCCTTGGTCACTCAACATTCCATTTATATTGCTTATGATACAAACTTAAAAGAACCATCAACATATGAAGAGGCCAAGAAGAAACCAAAATGGAGAGATGCCATGGAAGAAGAAATTAAAGCCCTACAAGAAAATCAGACTTGGGAATCGGTTCCTAATGAAGGTCATTGGATCTAGATGGATTTCGAAGGTAAAAAAGAATTTTGATGGCCGAATTAAGAGGTACAAAGCAAGGCTTGTGGCTAAGGGTTTTTTTCAAACCCAAGGTATTGATTATGAAGACACATTTTCACTTGTTGCAAAGATGCCCACACTTAGAGTACTTATGAGTGTAGCATCTTCCAAGATTTATCTATCAAATGCATGTTAAAAATGTTTTTCTAAATGGTTGGATTTCAGAGGAGGTATACATGCCTCAATCTCCTGATTTTGAAGATAATTCTTATCCAAAACATATATGCAAGTTAAGAAAAGCTTTGTGTGGCCCGAAGCAAGCTCCTAGAGCTTGGAATCATAGATTAGTCACTTATTTCTAGGATAAAGGATTTATGGTAAGCAAGGGAGATCCTTCCCTCTTCATAAAGAGGAATCACTCAATGGTTATATAACTTTGTGTATATGTGGATGATATAACCATCACACATAATGATGTAGATGGAATCAAGAGGATCAAAGCTCATATGAAAGAAGAGTTCAAGATTAGTGATCTTGGCTTACTCACTTACTTCCTAGGTTTGGCAGTGGTATATATACAAGAAGAGGTATGTTTCTAACTCAAAGAAAGTACATTGGAGATATGCTCTTCAAATTCAAAATGGAAAATAGAAAGGCTAGAGCTACACCCATGGACTTAAATCATAAGCTAAGTGCTCATGAAGGTAATTTAATTGAAGAAGTGATTAGTTGCCAAAGCTTAGTTGGAAGCTTGAACTATGCTACTCTTACTAGAGTAGATATATGCTATGGGGTTAGTGTGCTAAGTCAATTCATGCACACTCGAAGGAAGCCTCGCATGGAAGTAGCTAAAAAACTCCTAAAGTATTTGAAGGGCACAACTAATGAAGGGCTATATTACCCTTATACATTTGATATAGATGTCAAACTAATTTTTGATGAAAATTGAGCAGGTTCCAAAGATGATAGGAGGGTAGCATCAAGTTATTTCACATTTGTAGGTACAAAATTGATCTTATGGTCTTCAAAGAAGCAACCTATAGTTGCTCTCTCATCAACTCAAGCTGAATACAGAGGACTAGTAAATGATACTCAAGAAGCTATGTGGATGAATACCCTATATTCAGATCTAGGGTTGAACATATACTTCTAAACCACACATATTTGGAGACAAAATTAGCTCATTGCATCTTGCTGCTAACCCTATCTATCATGCCAAGACCAAACACAATGAAGTTCACTACCATTATGTGAGAGAAAAGATCATGAGTAAGGAGATACAACTCTCATATGTATCCACACATCAACAATGTGTGTATGATGATAGAGGCATTGGATGGAAGCAATTTGAATAGGTTCAAATCAATGATTGGTTTGCAAGAAATCATGAAGGACTAAAGACTCAAGCATCTCATGCTTGAGGGGGAGCTATTGGTAAATTTAACAAGCCTAAATGCTTGGCAAAATACTCAGGACTACTTATCAGTTCATGTATCCCACATGGAGGACCACATATGAACACGTTCTTATGGATGTAAGTGTATTTACCTTTGGATAAATATAAAAGCTAGAGAATATGAAATCTTTTGAAGTTAGGGATCTGAACCCATGACTCATGTGGTAGAAGGAATCAATTCAAATCATCCCTAAAGTGTAGGAACACTTTTAGGTGAGTGAAATTCAAAATTCAAACTCACTAAGTTGATCATAAAAAGAGAAGATTTTAATCATGGGTTAGAGTCAGTCATTCAGAGAGCTATTGAGCTACACCATTGAGCATACCTTGAGCTCAACATATGTATGAGTAGTCCAATACACTTCCCTTGTATCATATGCTCATTAGCATACAAAATTTGATACATTTCTTCAAGTTCATTTTTGTTTATTGCTCTTTGTTACATCTTCATCATTTTAGTGAATTTGTAGAAGTGATTTCTCTCTGTATACTCAACCATTTGATGCACTTTAACCTGATATAGTTAGAGTGAAGTGTCTATTTTATAGATATCAAGTCTTATTATTTTTTGTTTAGCCAATCTTGAGATATGAGCTAATGAATTACAAATGATCTGAGAAAGAGCATTTTTGGTGTGCAGAGGTCAAAGAAGGGTGCCTCTAGAGGTCATTAATGATTCATTGCATAGGGGTTGAGATACATCCCCCAAGAGTGGTATCAGAGCATTTTGGAAACTTGGAGACATCCAATACATACAAGAAGGCCTCTTTGAGCTGGTGGTTGAAGAGTTCATCAACAAAACCTTGTTCGAGGTAGCTCACATCATAGGGGAGCTATTATACTGAAACTTTCAAGTGTGCAAGGTGTCCATCTAAGGGAAGCTTTGGATTAAGGTAGCTATAGAGACTCATTTGCATTTTACACACATTGAAGCATTAGTCGAGGGTCAGGTCAAGTAGCAAAGACAAGAGGGTTATCCTTTCCTAACACATTATGAATAGCATGATCGGCCATATCCAAGACTTACACTCAAGCATGAAGGTATGGGTGACACTTGAGAGGTTTTATTCTACAAGCACCAAAGCAAGGAAGATCCAAATCAAGAATGAGCTCAACATCTTTAGGAAAAGTTCAAGGAGTACCATAAATGACTACATACTTAAGTTCAAGGAATTGTTAGATGCATTGGGATCCATTAGAAGCCATGTAGATGATGATAATCTTGTGGCTTATACTCTCAATAGTTTGAGGGATGATGAGAAGTGGAAACCATTTACCACTTTAGTATATGTAAGGGATAATCTTCCCGATTTTGAGCACTTAGTTGCTCTCATGGTCACAAAAGAGATGAACACAGGTGGAAGTTCAATTAAAAGCAAGGATGCACAAGTTTCTTCTACACGTAATCAAAGGGGAAAAGGAAGACAAGGACAAGGTAGGATCAAAGTAAGGTTTGGAGGAAGACAAGGCCACTCAAGGCCGCCTCATCCCAAAGAGGTAGAAGAAGAATAAGAGGAAGAGGAGGAAGGCATCAACAAAATAGGGATCAAGATGCCAAAGGATGTTACATATGTGGCAAGTTTTGCCAACTTGCTAGAGATTTCTATGAAGGAGGAAACCAAAGGAGCTATAACCAAGCTGAGTCATACAAAAGACAAGGTAATTATTCTTCTACAAGTTCAAAAAATGCCAATCTCTTGATGATGCACATGATTGGGAATTCGAGCAAAGTATATAACACTTCGTATATTGATAGTGGATGTACCAACCATATGAGTTGCAATGCTTCTTGTGTTACTAATATAAATGCTTCCAAAGGTAAAGGGCATGTAGAAACAAGTGATGATACAACCCTATGAGATCTCCCACGTTGGAGATATAGCTTGTGATGACAAGGAGGAAGGAAGATGTTTGAAGAAGGAAGATGTCTGACGGATGTCTTGCATGTACCTACCATCACAAAACTTGATGTATGCAGGGCATTTTATTTTTTTGGATTCTATTTGTATTTTTTATCTATTTTTTGGTATTTTCAAAAACAAAAAAGGGCCCCCGATGGCTAATTTTCTTTTTTTCCTTTTAAATTTAAAAACAAATCCCCCCACACCCCCCAAGTGCCCCCCAAGTTGGCCCCTTCCCCCCCACAAGTGGACCCCTCCCCCCTGAACCGGACCCCTTCCCCCCCCAAGTGGAACCCCCCCTCATGGATTTATTATTTTATTTATTTATTTTCTTTTTTCTTTAACTTTTTCATTTCTTTTTTTGGCCTTACCACACGGATGATTATATATATATATATATATATATATATATATATATATATATATATATATATATATATATATATTAAGCTTTTTTCATTTATTCTTGGTCCAATTTTTTTGGCTCTAGATTGTGCCTTGGATGGCCATTTTTTTCAAACTTGCTGTCATTTTCATGTCTTTTGGCACTTTGAACTCAGTTTTTGAGTTAGTTTTTCCAAAACTGCAACTTTTCTATCCCTTTGCTTCAAAACCCACATGTTTTGAGCACATTTATCACGTGTTTTTCATTACACACATGGGCCACATGGTCTATTCTCACCTTATTTTACCATATGTTTCACATTTTCCCATATGCACCCTCTATAGCTTTATTATTTTCTCATTTTGACCCTCTCCAAAGCCCACAACCCTACTCCCTACCCTCCCATTGGCCTTCTAACCAGCCCCATCCTTACCCCTCCATACCCTATTAAGCTCAGCCCCCTCAGCCCTCCTTTCCCTCTCCCTCCTACCCTCAATTTTCCATCCCTTGTGTAGAGTTTCATATAGATATCTAAACCACTTGTTGGGGGATTCTTGTGTAGAGAGGGACTTGAGTGTTTGTAGGAGAAGGAAGAAAGATAAGAAGAAAGATACAAACACCGGAAGCTTCTGTAGATTTATTATAAGGAGAAATGTACAATAATGATGTACAACACAATCCAAATACTCTCTGTGCGAAATCCCAAAGAGTGCACAATCAACAAAGTACAAAATACCCAAGGTTCTTGCTGTCACGGACCTTCTCTGCACCAGATCTCCACCTTCTCCAAGAGCTTGCACTTGTGCACACCTTGCACTCAAGCTTCCAATAGGGGAAGATATGGACACCTTTTGTCGACGCACACTCAGCTTCAATGACCTTTGTTTGCCTTGTTTAGCACTCCCCTACACACAACTAGGCACACTTCTTACACACTTGCACTTCCCTTCTCTGCGTCGCACACTCCCTGTATGTCTCCTGCTCTTCCCTCTCCTAGTGTAGACTATGCTAACCTTCTTAGTCTAACCAAGAATAATTCCTTGCCTTGAGTTGAGTGTCGGCTCAGGTACGCTCCTAACTGCTAGAGTATCTTGGTGCTCACTTTGATGTCCCAAGATTGGCTTCAAATGTGGGCAGCCAATGAATCGGTGTTTTGTGTTGTAATGACTTTAGACTTAAACAAAATTTTAATTGGGGGGCCACACTTTCACTTCTGTGTACATTTCCGCATCACATACCTTCACTTTTTGCCTTTTAATTCTTGAAATGTGCACCTAAGAGAGGGTTCACCTGAACCTTCCAACCTCTTTAAAAACACTTTGAACCTTAGAAATTACAGAAATACGCTCTACAACCTGCATCCAACTTTCTCCAAAATACAACCTTTGTGAACAATTGATTGTGCACTACTCGTGCACCTTGACACTCGAACTTTGAATGCTTTGACTTTACCCATGTCGACTTTGACCTTGAACACATTCACTTTGATTTCTTTGACTTTGAATGTGGTTGACTTTGACCAATATGACTTTTATGGGCTCAAGAGTTGCCCACCACCTAATGGGCTCTCCGTCCTAGAGAGCTACAACCAAAACTTTGAGGAGAGACTTCACCATGATTCCACTGCTGCTGAATCTTCAAAAGGATACTTGAGCAGCTATCAAGACCACTAGGAGCAGTGAATAACAATCAATAGGGAAAGACCAAAAGTGGGGATTATGCAATGAATATTAAAAACGAAATCAAATATACATAGCTACACATGCATACATACATATACATTCATACATACATACACATATATACATATGTACACATACATATATATATGCACACACATATGCATACATATACATACATACATATACACATATAAAACACATATACACACGTACATACATATACACATACGCATATGTATACGCATGCACATGCATATACACATCCACATACACATACAAATAAGCATACACATACAAAATCATATGCATATATATATATATATATATATATATATATATATATATATATATATATATATATATATATATATATATATATATATATATATATATATATATATATATATATATATATATTTATTTATTTATTTATTTATTTATTCATTTATATTTATTATGTCTTTTTCCCATGAACTTATAGGTTATTATCTGAAAATTTTTTATCAACTCAGAGTATTTTTTCTACCTCACATGATGAAATGAAGAAGATAATCAACAATCTTGGTATAGATTATCAATGTATACATGCATGTCTTAATGATTGTATTTTATATAAAGGTGAATATGAAGACTCTTTGACATGTCCAAAATGTCAATCTCCTTGATATAAGGACAAAGAAAGTAAAATCCCAAAAAACGTATTGAGATATTTTCCATTGGCTCCACGGATTAGACATATGTTTCAAAGCCTTGAATTATCAAAGCTTTTGACATGGGGACATGACCATAAAAGTATTGATGGAATAATCATAATTCCAATAGATAGTGTTTCTTTTGAGCATATTGATTCTACGTGGCCTAATTTTGCACAAAATCCACAAAATCTAAAGTTAGGAGTTGCATTAGATGGCGTTAATCCATCCTCCATGAAATCTAGTAAATGGTCAACATGGCGAGTGGTATGTTGGTGCAAGTAGATCACCAATTGATGTTTTGGATGAAGGATTGAAGTCAAAGATTGAAGAAAAGATTAGCCTATGAAGCTTGAAGGTAGTACACATTCAAGAAATGAAGACTTGTACACATATGTACATCAAACTTATAGTTAGCTCACATATACCTTTGTAATGGTCATGAGCTTGTACATATATGCCTATATATACCAGTAGAAAGTCGGGGAAAGTATGAGAGCATGAGATGAGAAGAATTAGAAGGCGTAATAGTCATTAGACACTTGAGAAGTGAGGAAGGACTCACTCATCATTCAGATCTAAAGTTTTCTGAATATAAGAAAATGTTGCACCCGATATTTTGTTGTGTTCTCCTTCTGTGCTTCATCATTTCAAGAATCCTTTTGTAGATTTCTAATTCCATAGTTAATGCTTCTATGGTTAAGATTTGAGAGCCTAATTGTAAGCAGGCTAAGAGAATTATGTGTAGGAACATTTGTATATGAAGAAGTAATGGGTGTCTTCTGAAACAGGCGCCAATCCATTCCCTATATACACTATATTCCCATCTGGCTCTATATCACACTCCAGTCATAGGGTGTCTATGCATGTCCTCATTGGAACCTGTGCTCTGCTCTCATGATCTGGAGGTGGTATAGGTGTCCTGAAATAAGATAGATAAAAATAAATAAAACTATGTGTCATAATATCATAAAAAAAACTTGTGAAAAAAAAACATACCTATGAGCAGATAGTTCTCTACCTGCATGTGCAGCCACAGAAGACCCGCCTTTGATCGTTGAGCATGCATCTCGATCATAAAATCTAGCTCATCATCATGCATCTATGAGTACTCATGCATGATGATCCCTAAGTTGTCAAGCGGAACTCTTGATCTCATAAGACTTTTTATGACAGTGAGTTTCGTCTTTCTCTCTCTATTAGGATCCATAATATCTGTACATATAAAACAAAATGGGTTAGAAATCAATATATGTACGTGTACATATGTATGCATGTATATGTATGTGTGTGTATATGTATGTGTATGTGTATGTGTATGTATATGTATATGTGCATGCATGTGTGTGTGCACTGTGTATGCATGCGTATGTATATATGCATGTCTATGTATGTGTGTATGTTTGTGGGCAGGTATGCATGTGACCTGATGTGCATATACGTATATGTATGTGTGTGTGTATATGTATGTGTATGCATGTGTATGTGTGTATGGATGCATATGTGTATATGCATGTGTGTATATTTTTGTATCTATATGAGTGTATGTATATGTAAGTACGTATATGTGTGTATATGTATGTAGGTGTATATGTGAGTGTGTATATGTGTGTAAGCATGTAATCATGTATGTATGCATGTGCATGTGCATTATGTATGCATGTGTATGTGTATGTGTGTGTGTATGTGTGTGTATGCATGTAAGTATGTACGTATGCATATGCATTATGTATGCATATGTATGCATGTATGTGTATGTGTGTATGTATGTGTCTCTATGTGTGTGTATGCATATATGTGTGTGCATGTGTCTATGTGTGTGTATGTGTGTGTGTGTCTATGTGCATATGTGTGTGTGTATGTGTGTATGTGTGTATATATGTGTGTATATGTGTGTATATGTGTGTATATATACACACATATACATATATATATATATATATATATATATATATATATATATATATATATATATATATATATATATATATATATATATATATATATATATATATATATATATATATACACATATATATATATGTGTATGTGTGTATATATGTGTGTATATGCATGTGTATGTGTGTGTGTAAATGTTTGTGGATGTGTGTATGTCTATGTGTAAATGTGTGTGGATGTGTGTGTGTAAGTGTGTATGTGTCTATGTGTGTGTGTGTGTGTAAGTGTGTATGTGTGTGTGTCTATGTATGTATGTGTGTGTGTGTGTGTCTATGTGTGTATGTGTGTGTATATATGTGTGTGTTTGCATGTGTATGTGTGTGTGTAAATTTGTGTGTATATATGTGTGTGTATGTGTGTATGTGTGTGTATGCATGTAAGCATGTATGTATGCATGTGCATTATGTATGCATATGTATGCATGTGTGTGTATGTGTGTGTATGCATGTAAGTATGTATGTATGCATGTGCATATGCATTATGTATGCATATGTATGCATGTATAATAAACCCTTTGTCCAGATATTCCTTAACACTAGTGTTGTACTTGGACACTATAGTGTCCTTGCACTCTTTAGTGTCTTGACAAAGAGGCACTATTTGATGAATTTTCTAGATTACTAGAATGAACCATTTATTAAGGTAATTATGAAACATTTTAGCATAAGGGTTGAATATCTATAGAAAAATATAGTTTTCATTAGAGGATAGAAAGAGTAAGATTTATTTACTAATTTTATGATGCTAATTTCAATATTGACACAAAAATTACCTTGATGTCCGTTATTAATGGTTTTTTTATTAAAATCATGATCTCACATGTTTTATTGTTGTAAATGCCATAAAATATCTTCTTTTATGAGTAAACACTTTTCTATCCATAATCAGAGATTTGTAATGATTTTAACTAGTTTTGTGACATAAAATTAATTGCATATATGTTATGATAGTCTTATCATCTATGAAATATTTTGCAAAGTGATGGTATGAATATGACCCATTTTTTACTATCAAAATACTATTTGATAATATGAAAGCTAGAAATATGTTTTTTAAAAGCTTTTGGAGTCAAATTTCTATGTTCTTTCTTCAAGTTGAACAATAATATTGTTTTTCTATTCTAAGAAAAGGTCATTTGATGAGCAATTATTACATATGCTACATGATTAAAGTAAATATGCTATTTTCTTCTATATAAACTACTTTATAATGTTTATGGTACTCTTTTGATGGATATTATATTCCTTATAACATTAAGTAAAGAATTTTTTTTAGGATGAAATTTTATCCTCGATAGTGTGGAATATGGATATTCAATGAGATATTGAGATTGTTAGTGGCATGTGAGATATGTATAAAAATTATTGGTTCAAAGACATGTAGCATATTTCTATGATAATATAAGATCGTTTTTGAAATACAAAACCAAGCTTTTTAGTGTTTATATGCATCAATATCATATGAAAGGCTCTTGTAGTGTATAACTATATAATGAGCACCCTATATTGTAGTAAATTTCTTATTATAAGAATGATTTTTCTAATTCATAGGACTTGTCTTAGATGATTACATGACTTTGAATTAACATTAGAAAGATTATTCCAATACTAGAAAAAGCCAATCTATGGAGATATTTCTTTCTTCGCATATGTAATTCTACAAAAAAACTCTTTTTTAAACTATATTCAATCATTTCTATATCTTGAGTTATAAAAAAAGTGTATATTTCAAAAAAATATATCCTTTTTTGGAGCATCTAGGTATAAGTTTTTATGCGACTTGAAAGTTTTTCCAAAAATTTATTTGATTATTACGTGTGATTTTTTTAATTTGTTAAAAAAAGGAGAGAATAATGTCCTATTTTGGTACAACACTATTGTTAATTTGTTTCTCAACTTCTAGATTTTGGACATAGGGGAGTCAGTAGGGGTTTTGTGATTTTGGCTTGGTTCCTAGAAGCAGATCTATTCTATGATCAATGCTTCCACGAGAGGGTGGCAAGCCATGGGGGAGTTCCTTAGGGAACACATCTTTAAATTCCTTCATTAATTCATCGAATTCAACATACACTTCATGACAATTAAATGATGAGACATAAGAAACTTGTTTTATTATCAGAATCAATTACATCACTCCTAAGGACCAAAAAAGCTTCCTCCCTAGCTTCATTGCTCTAATTCTATGTGTGAAATCAAACGGGTGCTTTGAAGATTTTGTTCACCCTTGATCTTATACAACAATCCATCACACTGGATTCCAAAGTGTTTGTATAATAGCATCGGGATAATGAAGGTCCAAGACTCCAAAGCCACTCTCTCCCTAGAATCAAATCTACTCGATCCATGTTCATAATTTGGAAGTCCAATTTTCCTTTATAATCTTGGATTTCTAGTTCCAAATTTCAAATCATACTATCCTAGACATGAGTATCATGCCCATGCATCATAGTGACAACATATCTATGCGGAGATGGACTCTAAGGAAGAGCCAAGTTTTTCACACGTGCATAATTTATAAAATTATGCATTGCTGAATCATCCACCATAGTCCGGATGGTGTGACCTTTGACTCACATATGCAACTTTAACCAATCATGTGGACCAAATTCTTGAGGTTTCCATATAGGTTTGGAATCTTGGCACTTATGAGTACTATCACAGTGCATGATCTAAATCTTCTTTGCACTTGAATTTTCATCGAAGTTCAAAGTTTGTATCCGATAAACCTATTGTTTCCCCTTAATTTTGTTAGTGAAAGAGGCCTTATTTTCTCTTCCAAATGGACAGGCATTTAAAATGAAAATTTTCCTTTTGTGCTCTAACAAGATCTTCTTGAGAAAGCACATGCCCAAAAAATATGAGGTTTTTTAGACGTGCATTCAGATGATCTTGGCCCTTTGCCCTTTTAGTGGTATTTCTTTGGAAATGACCACTTTCGTATGAGACATCTATAAGAGAATTGTCCTCATAGATTTGTGCAACCTTAATTGCTTCATCAAGCGATTTAGGCACGTGTCTCTTAACCTCATTAGTGATTCAATGGTTAAGTCTTCAGATAAAACCACGAAGCCGATGGAAATCATCAAGGTTTTTCAGTCTTAGAATAACGTCTCAGTACTCTAAAATATAAACGATTAATGGTCTTCCTTTTTGTAAAATTCAATCCCATGCCTCCCACTTACGTTCCTCCTCATTCTCTAGGACAAGCTCTTTCTTAAAGAGACGGGTGAACTCAACCCAAGTTGAAGGTTTTTTATGAGTCTCAAAGAGACTCATCGACCATGTATAAGCCTTAGGGCCTAGCGACAAATTGGCCTCTACCACTCGCACATGCTCAGGGGTGTTCTTGAGCTGGTGAACATTGTGTCACTTCTCGACGAACATCAAAATAGAATCCTTATTCCTATCCTTATCTTCACCTGATAAGTAAGGAGGATGCAGATCTTTTGCCAAGGAAATATCCACAGGATGGCTTTGACCTACTACTTGCCCTGAAGTATTAGCAAAAAGTGGAGTGGTAGGAGTCATCAAACTAAGACGACTCAATCTACTAGTTAGCGGAAATAAGTCTGCTTGGGACATGGATATATTCGGATCCTTCTCCAACAAAACAGATATCAATGAATTTGCAATCATATCAGTATGGCTACCTAGAGTAGCCCTTCCTACATCCTTGGGCTTCTGGAGTAAGTCCAAAATAGCCCTTAGGTGACTTTGAATTCCGTCAAAAGATTGACAAAGTTTTGCAACTTCTACCAGGACATTGGACAAATGTCCAAGGCCCTGATCTACTATCAGCCTACCTTCAAAATCATTCCTCTTTTTCAAGGTGGTGTTGATGTCCCCTCGCAATGTGGTATCCTCAACATCTAAATTTATTTCCATCGTACTACATTCGATGCATCAATCACATGACTAGGAATTGAAATCATTCGTGTAGATGTATGTAATGCATGTGATACTACTGGTGGAATAGTCATGAATAAAGATGCTACTAAAATGGGAACTGAAACATACATCAAAAAACTAGTACTCCTTATCAATGCGGCATGGCTTGAAGTCCCCTCCATCGCATACAATCTGTTAACAAACTTATTGAGATTCCATAACGTAAGCGGTGTGTGTGATAAAATCAAAGATACGGTGCATACAATTCACAAGAAAACTTCCTTGATTGATTTGTGATTTGAAGTGGACTTGATTCTAGCAGAGAGCACTAGAATAATGACCTCGATTCTCCTTCAGGAATGGATGGACTCCACAATTTCATGTTGGCTTGCTTTTTCCTTCTGTATGTATCAACTCCAATGGATGTTAGCTTATATATCCAATCTCCTTGAATGGAAGTCTTGCTTGCTTCCCTAGTTGACAAGATTCACATAAATGCTTCATAAATTATCCTTGGAAGTTAGGAAGCCCTTCAACCAACCTCTTGAATTGCATTTCCCTCATTCTTTGTACATTGATGTGACCTATCCTCTTCTGCCACAAGTCCAACTTTGAAATCTTATTATTTCCATATGTGAAGTAGACATGTTGAGTGGAATGAGAATTTACCTCCAAGGTGAAGAGTCTCCCTTGCTTCCTTCCTCGTGTTATAAACATGTACCCTTGTTTAGAGTTCTCCACAAAGGATCCACCTTTTTTGAACCTTTTTGATATCCTCAGGCCACTTATTCCACTGAAAACTACAAACGGCTTCCTTTTTTCTCCATTTTATCAAGAAAAATGACATTGAAAAAAGATAAAATATTCTAAAGAAAACTCTAAAAATGCTTTAAAAAATTACCAAAAATTTCCTAAAATTTTGTTTATGTAAGGGGCTATGAAATGGCTTCTAAGTTGCATGAACACTCAAGGAACAAGCTGATCTAGAAATCTTCACTTGTTTTGATGATAGGCCTTGAGCCATGATATGATGACTAAGAGAAACCCTTCTCCCTCCATAATCTCCAATTGTAGTGCACTTCATTTGGTTTGTCTGCTCTTTGGGCATACTGACCATCTGATAGAGCGAACCTAAGTCCTTCATTAGAATACTATCTCCTCCATACTCCATCTTTTGTATCTTTGTTTTAGCTACTCTGTGACTTAATCTGCAAAATTTCATTTTTACTATTCCTGCTTGTTCATCCAATGGAACCCTCTGTTTCCAAAGACTTGTAGGTACTCCTTCCACATCCTTGTAAAGCCCTATCATAAAAATTGACATAACAGATGATATCCATACCAGTATCCATAACAAAGTGGCCATTGATATAGGATTTGAAGTAGCTTCAACACTTTACAGTTAAGGGCTTTTCTTTTCTTCTCTCTTCTATGGCCTTTGACTAAAACTGTTTCACTCAAATCAATACCGTGAATGATGTCCTTTTTTTCTTCATAGACTTCCACTCTACTTGAGTTTGGAAAAATTCCATAGTAGGAAGATGGGTCTTCTGTGTCGAGCCAAGCCAACATGTTTTCTTCTTCATATAAATTTTCTTCTTCAAATAGATCTACTTCTTGGTTTTCCAACACTTCTTCTTCCATACAAATACAAATTGTCTGCATCATGTTGGTATGTCTTTGGGTTTTTTGCACCTTCTTCTAAAAATATATATTTACCCACATTATGTCCTTACCCTAGTCATCTAGTACATTGGCATGCCTTAACCAAGGTCTCCCAATTAATAGGAGGAAACTTTCTTCTACCAGTGGAAACCTTAAAACAACAAAATCCAAGTTAGAGATGGTACCTTGTATCTTGACTTGGACTCCAGGGACCACTCCCATAGGCCTTACTATGTTTTGGTCTTCTAGTGTTACAGTGAAGTTGGCAGGTCTTGAAGGGTGTAGTCCAATCTTTTTCATGGTATGTTCAGACATCAAGTTAATGCTAGAACCACCATCTACGATAACTCCTTGAAACTCATGTCTTCTCATAGTAACTATTAGCCGAGGGCTCTTATAATCCATGAGATGGGATTCCCCTACAATTCTATCTTTCTGTATAAAAGCAGTCTTTGCCACTAAACTTGTTATGGAAGCCTCATCAATTACCTGCAAGAGTTTTGACCTGAATTTCTCCATCTATCTTTATTAATAAAAAATATTGACCTCCTTTTTCATGGACTTGAGTAGTCTTGAAGCTTCTAATTCCTTGAGCATGGGTTCCATTTGACTTATCAAACTCCTCATGAGCCCTGCTGAATGCATGTCCAATGGCATCACTAGTGCCTATGAAATTTTCTTTTTGCCTTGTATATGCACATGTGTTGGCTTTGTCTTCAAATGTCTCTTTGTCTTTGTTCAATCCATTAATCTTTGGCTCTTGAACTATTTCTAATTGAGCCTTCCCCTGCTTCTTGTCTGCACTATAAAATATTCAATTTCTTCTAACTACACCACTCTAGTAGATGGTGATGGCACATTTACTTGTTCTACAACTTCTTCTTTGCACACAGAAATCATTTGAATGTGGGGGCCACATGAAGATGCTTGGTTCTTAGGGCAGCAATTAGTATAATGGTCCCTGGCCTCTAGGCAGCTCCTGCAAGGAGGGGAATTTTTTTGTAGAGTGCACCTACTTTGGTAATTCCCATATTCACCACATTTGAAACAAATAATAGGCCTCCTTGTCCCATTTCCAAATTTATCTCTATTTCTAGGGTTGTAATGATTACCTTGATTGGGTGCTACTGCTATTACATTGGTTGATGGTAGGGCTCCTCCTTGTGTCCAATATGTTGTTGCAAGCATTCCTCTTGACTAACATTCATGGGCCTCATGACTAGCTTTCCTGCATAGCTGGCAAGCTACACTTAAAAGTGGACACTCACTTACCACATGACCCTACTTGCTACAAATGGTACACCATAGTTCACTTTTGATGCCACCTCCCTTGAGTTCCTACAACTCCTATCGAAGTTGAGCCAGCTTCTTGTGCTTGGTTCTTAGCACCTCAACTAAGTTACAACACTCTCCTTCTCTTTCTGGGGCTTATTCCTCTTTAAGCTCTCAAGATCTTTCCTTAGTTGAATTACTGGGTCTTTGGGTTCTACACGATATGATAATTTGGAAGAGCTTGCCCCATATTGCTCTCTAATTTGTTCCAATCTTGTAGCTGTATTGATAAATTCTTTTATTGTTTTTTTAATAAAATGAAGTTTGGCCTTAGCCTATTCTCCTGGACTTTAATTAAAATAAAGAAGAAAATTTACAAGTGAATGGGAACTAGTGCCCATGGGACCCCCCAAATCCCACAATGCAGGGGAAGGAGTATGAAAAAAAATTCTTTTATTGATATCGTTGGTAAAATTAAATCCTTTATTTTACATTGTGTTGATATGGGAAGTGGTTTAGCCAGCCACTTCTTGATAAAAGAATCATGGGGAGGGTCTAGCAGTTTGGCCATTAATGCCTTAGCTCTGGTAACAATTTTTGGGAAGGTCTCCCTAGGACCTAGTCTTAAATTTTATAATTCTTCAATAATGTTTTCAGTTGTGTTCCCTTATTAGAAGTGTGTTCTAGATGCTTTCTTCATCAAGTCACATGTGGTGAAATGGTTGTCGATGAACTGACTAAACCATTTATCTACTAGTCCTTCTAATGTTCTAGGGAAAAGAATAAAAAATGTATCTTCTCTTTCCATGAGACCCCTTGTTTTACATAAGGCTAAGAATATCCTAATGTGCTCATCTGGGTCTTCTTGTGCTAGCCCTCTGAAGGATGTGTTAGGCTGCCCGAATGTAATTGTAATTAATGGAAACTGTAATCGGAAAAGACGCACATCAAAAGGATGTAGCGTAACATTTGCAACTCTTTGGTAATGAAAAGGTGTGCAGAAGCAAAAGCACAGGAGAAGCACGATGCCAGACTGTGGGTCTAGGCGTTGCACTTGTGGATGGTTTCAACACAAATTTTTACTTATCCTCGTGTATTGGCCATTTATTGTTTTGAGTATTAAGTTATTCCGGTGATCTTATCTATGTAATACTTTGCTAGTGAAGATATAAGTTTAATTGTGGTTGCACATCAATCATTGGTGAAGAAGTCCATGTTATTCTGCGTAATTGAATGACATACTTTATTATAGTGAAGTAATTCGTTTAATGTTGAAAAGACTGGTGATGAAATTACTATGTACAAGTCGCTGGTGTATAATCAGAGTAAGGTGATGAATAATTCTGCGTAGTGAATGTTTTATCTAGGAAAATAAACATAGGGCCTGCTGGAATACAGATCCCTTGATCATCCCAAGAATCTAGTAGTTGATTTATTCCGGTAAACTGTTAATACTAGTGGCAGCCATGGGGCATGGAATAGCCAGACTGAGGGAAGATTAAGGTTGGTTGAAAGAAAGAATTCTATTATATATGCCTGTAACGCATTCCGGTGAATCTTATCCGAAGTACCAAAGTGATCAGCATCCGTGGAAAGTTACTAGCACATTGGGAACACCTTTTGATGGTAGTGGTGAAGGAAAATCATCTGAAGGAAAGCATGATACTCGGACTAGTGTAGTGGCACCACAATATTTTCTTGCTTCAAGGATTATAGAGTATACCAGAATTCAACTAGTTCCATCTGATGAAAGTGTGGTTAGTGGAGTAGGCACTGATTCCGATGATAGCTTGGTGATTTCTGATGATTACCAATTTTTTGTTCTGATTCTAGTGGTATGAGTACATTTATGGGTGAAAGTTCGGATGAAACGTTCATCTCAGACAAGGAAATATGATGAATGGCAGTTGAATTCAGACGGTGTGTGATTGACTCATTGATACCATATGACCAGATATTTTGCAAAGTGACTATAGGACCCAATCATAGTCAAAATCAACCAGTTCAAGTAATTCCGAAGTGATACTTTCTCTTGATTTAGACGACATGATTAGTAGACAGCAACATCATCAACAGCAACAATAACAACAACAAGAACAACAATAGCAGCAACAACAACAGCAACAACAACAGCAATAGCAGGTCATACCTCCATGATCGATACCTGTCGGAGTCACATACACTAAATTTAATGACTCACTGTATTACAAATAGCATAGTACATTTGATTTAGTGCACAAGCTAAAGTAGTATGCCCCGGGTTCTTACATTTGGTGCAATATACTTGTTTCAATGGATCATCGTTCGTACTCTTGGAGGCTTTAAACCAATCCAGATCTTTGGGAAAACCACCAATCTTATGTTCCAACTGTAATACCATAGCAATGACTACATCCAAGGTCATACCACGCCACACATTGACTAATCATAAATTTTTTGAGTTGGGGGTTTAGTCCATTAATATAACATTGGGGTACATAAGCATGCACTAGAGGCAGCTGCCATAGATGGGTGTGGAATAATGTTGCATACTCTTGCACACTCTGATGTGGCTTATGTCTATTGTTTTGTAAATAATCAAAGATCTCAGTCGCATTTTTCTTTAATCGAAAACATTGTAAAAAGGCATTCTTAACATCATCATATTGACCAAAACGATTAATATCATATTCACTTAAAGAGCGAGTAACTTCATTAACAAGAGTAGATTGAAACACTATAGCCTTATATGCTGGATTTGTTGGATAGTTGAATACAATGTAATTAATTTTGAAAGTATGAACATGAGCATCAGGATCATCACCTTTACGAAAACTTGTCCATATAATGCCAAAGTACAGACCAAACCGATCATAAACGCCATAATACAGGAGCAGGGATAGCCATCCACCCACTACATACCACCACATTTGAGAAATACATCTTATCAAATGTACAAAAATTACAGAGGACCACGACCAAATAATTTTGGACAGCCTCATTCGAATTCAGGACAATCCGATGAAAGTGCATCTCTCCCACCACCAAGATGCCATTTTTATGGAGAAATTAGACATATCCAAAGATATTGTAAAGAAGCATCTGAATATGATAAGCAAAGAAAAGAACGACAAGATCCAATGGCAAATATGGTATACATCTCACACGTAGATACACAAGCGGTAACAATTCAAACACGGTCCCGTAAGAAGTTGCACCTAGTTGCTCAACTTTTTGAACCAGGAATTCAAGAACAACAACAGATGTTTACTAAGGCTAACACATGGGCAAGTCAAGAACCAACTATTTTTCCCGATCCAGTACCAATGGTCTAGCAGACAGTATAGAATACCCCACCGAAAGAGAGGGATCCGATCCAATTACCACCAGAGGACACACCGGACTTGATATCAGGTATGTCAAATTTTGATTCTATGTGAAATATTTTATCAAAAGCATCTATTACGATCCTGTTGGGGCAACTTTTATCCCTAGTCCATGGTATTCCACAATAATTTCAGCAATAAATTAGTCGAGGATCTTCGTGCATACTTGCTACAGCAACCATCAACCCGAAAATTGATTCTAGAGTGGATCATGTTGTTCCTTTAATTACAGTATGGTGTAAAAGCCACAAAATTACAAAAGTAGTAATTCACGAAGCTCAGGCGTTAGTATTGCTATAGCCGCACTCTGTAAGAAGTTAAGATGGACTTAGATTGAACTTGTCCAGTTCTTTGTAAGAATGGCTAATCAATATAGGGTACATCCAGTGGTTTTGGTGTGTGATATACCCAGTACCCTACAGGGAGCAATGTTCAAAATGACTTTTATTGTCTTGGAATTACTCGAACCAAGCTTGGATTACAACTTATTATTCGGGAGCCCCTCTTTGAAATAGGAAAAAGTGTTACATGATTGGTATGTACACAAACTTATTTTTAAAAGCAATCACTAGAAATATGTTGTACCCTTGAATGATATGAGGCCCTGCGACTTACATGCACGAACTTACATGGCAGAACCCGTGCATATGTTGGATGGCCTTTTGGATGACGAAGAAGAAGCTTTTTTTAATGCTAACCAGGATTTGTTAGCATTGGGTACAGTTGATTTGCAAGCCATAATGGATAATTGGACTCCGATCACTTCTAGGGTAGTCCCTCTTACTGAAGAAGTGGAACCAATTGCGGATCAGGTTTTAGATGCTACTGATCTTGAACATGTACTCCCCCCAAATGAAGATGTTTCCATGCCCTAACAATTTTATGTACCAGAAGATCAACTAATCACTTGCAATTTGGGCGACGAGGTTAGCCCCCGCCCCATCAAGAGTAAGGCCGGCTTACTTGAGACTTTTCAAGATGACTTACTCTAGTTGCTGAAGGAATTTTTCTGATGTATTTGCTTGGGACTATCATGATATGAAGGGGTTTGATCCTCGTATCTACCAACACCATGTGATGCTGAAACTGGATGTTGGGCCAATTAAACAACAAAGTTACCAGATGAATCCCAATTATGGTGCGTAGGTGAAAGCTGAACTGGATCGGCTGTTGAAAGTGGGTTTCATTGTTCCTATTGAGCATGCCAAATGGATCTCTTCTATTTTCATCATTCCAAATAAAAACAAGTAATTACGCATTTGTGTGGATTACCAAATACTAAATGCGTTGATGGTACGTGATCCCTTTCCACTACCTTTCTTGGATACTATGATAGATGATATTGTAAGATGAGAAATGTACTCTTTTCTGGATGGTTATAGTGGCTACAATCAGGTACACATGGCTGAAATGGATATTCCTAAGACCGCTTTTATTACAAATTGGGGAGTATATGCTTGTACGGTGATGTGGTTTGGTCTACGCAATGCTCCAAGCACCTTTTAGTGATGCATGCAAGAAATCTTTTCTCCCTACTTAACTATGTTTATGTGGGTGTATTTGGATGATTTCTCATTATCTGGTGATACATCGACTCACTTTTATGACCTCAGATGCTGCTTTTCCACGTGTCCTGAGTTTCATCTTTGTTTAAATCCTAATAAATTTGTCTTTTCAGTTTCTTGTTGAAAGCTACTCGGTCATGTTATTTCACAACAGGGAATTCAAGTGGATTCTGATAAAGTTTGTTTGGTGTTGAATGCACCCCCTCCTGTGACACCAAAGGAAGTTATGTGATTCCTTGGTCAAATACGATGGCATGGTCAACATCTCCGATGGCTCACTCATGTGGATATACCGCTTAATCGTTTGATTACTAGTAACCCTCGCAAGTTTGTGTGGACGCACGAATGTCAACTGGCTTTTGATCGACTGAAAACGCTTCTTACACAGGCTCCTAATTGGCAACTTCCTTTTCATATCTTCATGGATGCTTCTGATATTGCAATTGGTGCTGTGTTAATGGAGCAACATGACATGTGGTTTTGTCTTGTTTATTATGCAAGTCGACGACTAGTAGCTGTTGAACGTAATTATTCCGTCACTGAACGCGAATGCCTTGGTCTACTCTATTCGGTGAAAAAAGTCTGGCAATATCTGCTGGGACGCAACTTTACCTTTCATGTAGATCATGCGGCCTTGGTTTATCTTGTATGACAACAACATTTAGGTGGAAAATTAGCTCGGTGGGTATTGCTGATTCAAGAATTAGATTATGAGGTTGTACATCACCCTGGATCAACACATGCTCTCGTAGATTTTCTTTCTCACCTAGATTCCGATGAGCCTCCTCATGGCATTCATGATACCACTCCGGCCATTTATGTGACTTACTCAGTTCAGGATGATTCCCAGGTGTTACCTGTGTCGCCTTCATATTATGACACCCTTATGATTTTTCTAACCAATGAATGTCCTCCAAATACTACCTCGAGGTCAGCTCGCCGTAAATTGGCTATGTATAGTTGCCAATTTTGCATCATTGTGGGAAATTGTATTATATGGATCCATCTGAGGCACTCTTATGATGTATTCCACCACATGAAGTTTCCTCGGTAATCGCAATGGCTCATTCCATGCCTTCCTGTGGCTATTTTTCGGTAGACCTTACATACCAAAAAATTCTGCATAGTGGATTATGGTGGCCCACAATGCATCATGATATTGCTGGTTATGTTCAGTAATGTGATGCGTGCCAACCTTCTGGGCAACCCTTACCTCGACATCATTTTCCGCTTCAGACTCTCCTTCCTCGTGAACCCTTTCAAAAGTCAGGATTGGATTTTATTGGTTCTATTACGCCTCTTGCTATTGTTACAAATCATTGTTACATCCTTACTTGTACTGATTATGCTACTCGTTGGGCCGAAGCTTGGGCATTACGGTCAGCAACTGCTCTGGTGGTCGCTAAATGTTTACTTCGTGATGGTTTTCCTTGTTATGGGCTCCCTTTGGAGATTGTTTCTGATCAAGGCTCTCATTTTGCCAATACATTAATGCAAGTGCTCACCTGAACCTTCAATATTGTCCATAAATTCAGTTCCCCTTATCATTCTTGCATGAATGGATTGGTCGAAAGTACTAATAAAACTCTTCTTAATATGCTGAAGAAACTTGTTCTATAGTACCCAGAATGATGGGATCAATTTCTTCCTTCGGTCTTATGGGCTTACGACACTACTTATAAAGTTGCTACAGGAAGCACTCCTTTTAAACTAGCATATGGTCTTGAGGCAATCGCACCTATGGAATTGGTTGTACCCAGCTTACGCATGGCTTTGGAGCACAAGTTATTACCCAAAGATTCTTTCCCTTTCCAATTGGATGTTTTGAGGTCTTTGGATGAACATCGTCCGGAAAGCTTTTTGGTTCTTCAGGAAGTTCACTTGGGGCAAGCTAAAACTCATGATCAGTTTCTTAGAACTCCTATCTTTGCCATAGAGCAATTGGTTCTTTTTTACAATTCCAAGTCTAATCATTCAGTCGGAAAGTTCAAGCTTCGTTGGTTCAGTCCCTACCCTATTGCAGAACAGATTGGTCCTTCTACTTTCTGATTATCTACATTAATGGGCACTCTACTCAATAAGCCATCAATCGATCTAAACTCCATCCGTTTTGCATGTCTTGCACTTTTCCCTAACTTTGTGTACATGTTATTTACATTCATTAGCATCACGTCTATTTCGGTATCTTTGACCACTATCTACTCTACGCGCTGCCACCCGATCGTAATCCACCCATTTTGGATTGATTATCCATGTTCAGCTGTCGTCCTCAATGATTACGAATCTCTTAATGCGCTTTTGTAGTAATGATCCATGCATGTTTCCCTCCACTTGTGATGATTATGTTCTACACCCACGATGTCACCCCGTGTTTTCTACTGTACCGCTATTCTCCTAATCTTTTTCTTTATTGTGTTCTTACACTCTGATTCATTGTGCATTTTGTATCCTATTCATTTTGATTACTTTCTACGCCAGGGAAGCTCTTGCAAACATCACCACCTTTGGTGCTGGCCTTTCCCCTGACCTGGTCGAATTTCTTCAACCTCGCGGTTTAATGGCGTTCACCAAGTTGCCCTGGCATTTGTTCGAATGTCATCGCTACTTCACCCCAATGATTGAGGCCCTTGTAGATATCACCCCGACGGAATCCTATTGGCATATTACTTGCCGAATCCCATGCACGGTGGTTACCCTCAACACTGTGGCAAAAATGTTTCATCTCCCACAAGACGGGCGTATTGAAGTTCCTCTTCTCCCATTGGCAACGATGAAGCAGCTCTTTCCCTGACATTCCTCCAATGAGTTCGCCATCCTATGCTGACCTGATCCCGAATGTTCCACATTATAATTTTTGGTGACCTCCCTCAACCTCCAAAAATGAACTTATTGTATATCTCGCCCCTTCTATTCTTTGATTGATGCTACCACCCGTGAACCTGTCAATTGGGCAGTATTCTTTTTCCGACGTATCCATCATGAGTGCCAAACAATTATGCATTAGTTAGCCGACGGTGAATGTCCCCGCACCCGACTGCCTCACCTTCTTTCATTCCTCCTCCTCATCATGAATCTTGTATCGAACCCTCTGACGGGTAATCTTCTATTGCGCGAGGATTCTCAGCAGGTGATGGGCTATGACGATGATAATGAAGATCTTTTTCAATTTTTCGGGAAGAAATGCAAGAAAGTTAGCCCTTCTCAGAGTCAAGTCTAGGCCTCTTCCAATAAGGTACTCCTTCGGGACACAGATTCATCCTTGCATGCATCTTCAACCCCACCCTTGCCTAAGGAAAAACCATTGAAGACATTGTGATGGAAGAGGTTCAACACACCAAAATGACAGACCAACAACCGGATGTTGTCCCGGACACAACACCAAGGAGAGGTTGCGGAAACCACCCATCAAACCATGCAGGAAGTTCTAGTTGAATCCCTCGTCCACCTAGAAGTCAAGCTGGACAAGGTTGATTCCACTGTGCCTCCATCTCCACCAAAGTCCATGCCTGATGATAAAAATATAGAAAATCCGTTAAACCCTCTTCCTTCACCTGCTCAGGCACCTTTACCTCCTATTCCCCAATACACCCCTTGTCCCCTAATCACTTGGTTGCGGTATCCCACTCTCGCCCTATTCCTGCTTCACTCGATTATTCTCCACCTTCATCTTCTGCTACAGTTTTTGTAAAACCTTCTCAACCACTATCAACTTTTTTAGTACCAGATGTGTTTGCACAATTAGCCCAGATCGGTGACTTCCTTCTTCACTTATCCAAGCAACTCCCCGTTCAATTGCATGATGCCCAACCGTCCTTGCACACTGAATATCAATCAAAAGTTGATATGTTAGAGGCCGATATTGCTCCCCTGTAGGAAGAGGTTTTGGTGGTCAAAGCCAATGAATGTTTATTAGAGGAACATGTTACCGTGAAGGATGAGATTATTGCAGCCAAAGACACGGAGATTTCTCTTCTTAAGCAGGCCCTAACAGATAAAGATGATGGCATGACAACTCTCGATTGTGAGTTGGCTACTACTTGCACCCACCTTGCCGAAATCAAACAAGCTTCTAAGGTTCTCTTTGACAAGGTACTACAAGGTGAAGCGGAATTGAGGAAGGTTACAGAAGAATTGTTCCGAAAAGGTCAAGTGTTAGATGAAGAGATTGGTCGAACAATTAAGTTAAAGAAATAAATTGAAGTGATACAAGAGTGCCAAGATTTTTTCTTGACAATGCAGTTTCAATAGCAAGAGTTGGATCGCCGAGAAAAGTAACTTGGTATTCAGTAAGTTTTCCTTTCCTGAATAGATGCAAAATTTGTTGATGCCAAGCTACGCAGAGATACAACCATCACTAATGACTTCTATCTACATGAGGCTTTTTTGTAGAATCAAAGTGAAGTTTTGCTTTCTCAAGTCATTGCTTCCAGTTCGATGCACACAGATGCTCATTTGGTAGAACCGCACGTTCTCCCAGAGATGTTAGAATCCTTGAAGCAAAAAATTTTGCGTACCTTTAAGGTAGCTTGCGCTATGTATATTTAGGGCATTGTCGATGATTCTTAGCTATGTTTTGTAATTAATCAATTTTGGGTTCGAGTCCAGCGTGCATGCCAGTGTTATGCCGCCGGAATGTAATTGTAATTACTAGAAAATATAATTGGAAAGGACACACATCAAAAGGATATAGCGTAACATTTGTAACTCTTTGATAATGAAAAGGTCTATGGAAGTAGAAGCGCAGGAGAAGCATGGCATCAGACTCTGGGTCTAGGTGGTGTGCTTGTGGATCATTCCAGCACAAGTTTTTACTTATCCTGGTGTATTGGTCATTTACTGTTTTGAGTATTAAGTTATTCCAATGATCTTATCTACATAATACTTTGCTGGTGAAGATATAAGTTTAATTGTGGTTGCGTGTTAATCATTGGTGAAGAATTCTGTGTTATTCTGCATAATTGAATGACATACTTTATCACGGTGAAGTAATTCGTTTAATGTTGAAAAGACTAGTGATGAAATTACTATACACAAGTTGCTGGTGTATAATCAGAGTAAGGTGATGAATAATTCTACGCAGTGAATTTTTTATCTGGGAAAATAAATGTAGCACCTCTAGAATACAGACCCCTGACCATCCCAAGACCCATTAGTTGATTTATTCCCATAACCCGTTAATAGATGGAAATTTGATATTCAATCTAGAAAGTAAAGTTTCTAAATCTACCTGGGCTTCCATATTCTTTACTGATGATGTCGATGACAATGGACTAGTTGATGTTCAAATAACCTTCATTCTTGTTGCTTTGCAAGGGACCCTCAAGCTTTGAGACCAAGTTGCGGTATGAGCTGTTCATACTCGTCTTAGTTTAAGAGAACTCCAATAGAAGAAAGATTACCTCTTAAGTCAGTACAGTACTGTCGCTACCCTTGAACTCTTCTATACGTTGCAATTTGCTTCTCCTATGCTCAAGTCTCCTTGTGGTCCCACCGGGCGTGCCAAATTTTGTTGGGGGATTCTTGTGCAAAAAGGGACTTGAGTGTTTGTATAGACACTTGAAGCTTCTATAGATTGATTATAAGGAGAAAAGTAAAATAATGATATACAACACAAACCAAATACTCTCTGTGCGAAATCCCAAAGAGCGCATAATCAACAAAGTACAAAATACCTAAGGTTCTTGTTGTCCCCGACCTTCTCTGCACGAGACCTCCATCTTCTCCAAGAGCTTGCACTTGTGCACACCTTACACTCAAGCTTCCAATAGGGGGAAGTATGGACACCTTCTATCGACGCATACTCAGCTTCAATGGGACCTTCTGCCCTTTGATTGCATTGCTTAGCACTCCTCTGCACACACCTAAGGCACACTTCTTGCACACTTGCACTTCCCTTCTCTACATCACACACTCCCTGTATGTCTCTTGTTATTCCCTCTCCTAGTGTAGATTATGCTCACCTTCTTAGTCTAACCAAGAATAATGCCTTGCCTTGAGTTGAGTGTCGGTTCACGTACGCTCTTAACTGCTAGAGTATCTTGGTGCTCACTTTGATGTCCCAATATTTTCTCCAAATGTGGGCAGCCAAAAAATCCCTATTTTGTTCTGTAGTGACTTTAGACTAAAACAAATTTTAATTGGGGGCCCATACTTTCACTTCTACGTATGCTTTTGCTTCACATACCTTCACGTTTTTTCTTTTAATTCTTCAAATGTGCACCTAAGAGAGGGTTCACCTGAACCTTCAATTAGAAATAATTCAAGATTCAAGTATAAATGGGTTGAGCAAGGACAAAGATACATCTAAAGACAAAGTAGACACATGTGTAGATGCAAGGCAAAAAGAAGATTTCGTAGGTACTAGTAATGCCATTGGACATATTCAATAGGCCTATTGAGGAGTTTGATAAGTCAAATAGAGCCCATGCTCTCAAGGAATTGGAAGCTGCAAGAATACTCAAGTCCATGAAAAAGGAGGTCATTATTTTTTATTTAATAAAGATGGATGGGAAATTCAGGTCAAAACTCTTGCAGATAATTGATGAGGCTTCCACAACAAGTTTAGTGGCAAAGACTACTGTTATGCATAAAGATAGGATTGTAGGGGAAGCCCCCCTTCACAGATTATAAGAGTCCTCGGCTAACAGTCACTATCCCAAGACATGAGTTTCAACGAGTTATTGTAGATGGCGGTTCTGACATTAACTTGATGCTTGAACATACCATGAAAAGGTTGGACTACAACCTTCAAGACCTACCAACTTCACTATAATATTGGAAGATCAAAGAATAGCAAGGCCCATGTGAGTGGTACCTGGTGTCCTAGTTGCGATAGAAGGTACCATCTTTAACTTGGATTTTGTTGTCTTAAGTTGCCACAGGTAGAAGAAAGTTTCCCCCTGCTGATTGGGAGATCTTGGTTAAGGCATGCCAATGTGCTGCATGACTGGGGTAATGACACAATGTGGGTAACGCAAGATGGAAAAGAGTTGCAACATATATTTTTAGAAGAGGGTCAAGATAACCAAAGACATACCAACATGATGCAGACAATTGGTATTTGTATGGAAGAAGAATTTTTAGACAACCCTGAGGCATATCTATACGAAGAAGTAAACGTGTTGACCTGGCTCCATGCAGAAGACCCATCTTCCTGCTATGGAATTTTTCCAAACCACATAAGGAGAGAGGACGTATATGAAGGAAAAGAGGACATCATTCACGTTGCTGATTTGAGTGAAACAATATTAGCCAAAGGACATAGAAGAGAGATGAAAAGAAAATCTCTTAAGTGCAGTAGTGATGAAGCTTCTTCAAATCCTACATTAATGGTCAATTTGTTATGGATAGTGGTATGGATATCATCTATTATGTCAATTTTTATGATAGTAAGTGCAGGGCATTACAAGAATGTGGAAGGAGTACCTACAAGTTTTTGGAAAGAGAGGATTCATTGGCTGACAAAGTTGGAATAGTAAAAATGAAATTTTGCGGATTAAGTCACAAAGTAAGTAAAATAGAGATACAAAAGATGCAGTATGGAGGAGATAGTATTCTAATGAAGGATTTAGGGTGGCCCTATCAGAGGGTCAGTATGCCCAAAAAGAAGAAAAACCAAATGAAGTGCAGTAGAATTGGAGATTATGAAGGGCAAAGAGTTTCAATTAGTCATCATATCATGATTCAAGGCCTATCATCAACAGAAGTGAAGATTCTAGATCACCTAGAACTTGCAAAATCTATCCACGTTGTACATAGCCTTCTCATATCATATTTTTTGCTTAAGTTTTGGTAGTTTTTATCCATTTTCATGCTTCTTTCTTGATTTTTATGCAACTAAGAAGCCATTTCATAGCCCTTTGCATAAACAAATTTTCAATAAATTTTTGGGAATTTTTAAAGCATTTTTAGATAATTTTTAAAATTTTTTTATCTTTTTTCAATGTCATTTTTCTTGATAAAATGGAGGAAAAAAGGAGGCCTAGAACTTTAGGGAATTTTTTGCAAATATTTTTTTGATTTTTTTTTATTTTTTTTTTTGGATTTTATTTGTATTTTTTTATCTATGTTTGGTATTTGAAAAAAAAAGCCCCCATGATGGATTTTCTTTTATTTTTTTCTATTAAAAAACCTCTCCCTCCTCTCTAATCTCTCTCTTCCCTCTCTTTCTTCCCCCCGCCCCCACCCACCATAGGATAAAAATTATCCTGTGGTGGTTACCCTTTTTTTTTTATTTGTTTGGAAACATACTTTTGGCTCTCGATTGCACCTTAGATGGCTGTTTTCTTCAAATTTGGGGTCATATTCATGTTTCTCGAACCTGGAAGACTCCATTTTTTGCATTAGTTTTTCCGAAATCAAGACCTTAATTCTCTTTTTGGTCCAAACCCACATGTTATATGCACATTTTTTATGTTTCTTTTATTTTGTACATGGTCCACATGGTCTATTGTCACCTTATTTTATCGCATGTTCCTCATTTTTCCTTGTGCACCCTCTATAGCTTTCATGTTTCATCATTTGGCCCTCTTCGGAGCCCCTAAGCCTCTCCCTACCCCTCCCTTTATCCTTCTACCCAGCCCCATCCTTACCCCTCCTTATCTTACCCTATCCATCCCAACCCTCTTAGCCCTCTTTGCCTACATACACTTTCCTCCTACCCTCCATTCTCCATCGTCTCTTCTTCAATGCAGAATTCCCACTTTAGGTTCTTCTCTCCTGTTTGTTCTTAACTGCTTATGGTGGACTTGATAGCTCCTCTAGTGTCCCTTTGAGGATTTTGCAGCACAGGAATCATGGTGTCATCTCTACTGAGAGTTTTGACCGTTACCTTTGAGACGGAGAGCACATTAGGTGGTGGGCAACTGTTGAGCCCATCAACCTCAACATGGTCAAAGTCAAAAGGTCAAAGTAAAAGTGGTCGAATTCAGTAGGGTCAAGGTCAAAGTCAAGGTGGTCAGGGTCAAAGCGTTCAAAGTTGAGTTGTCAAGGTGCATAGGTAGTGCACAATAAATTTGTTTACAATGGTTATGTTTTATAGAAAGTGGATGCAGGTTGCAGATTGCCTTTCTGTAATTTCTCTAAGGTTTATAGTTTCTAAAGTGTTTGGAAGGTTGAGGTGAACCCTCCTTTAGGTACACATTTGAAGAATTAAAGGGCAGAATGTGAAGTCATGTGAAGAAGAAGCGTACGCAAAAGTGAAAGTATGGCCCCCCATTTAAACTTTTGTTAGTGTCATAAGATCACT
The DNA here is from genome assembly GCA_020310875.1 of Ceratopteris richardii. Taxonomy (NCBI): domain Eukaryota; kingdom Viridiplantae; phylum Streptophyta; class Polypodiopsida; order Polypodiales; family Pteridaceae; genus Ceratopteris; species Ceratopteris richardii. The sequence continues at coordinate 122,194,929 of CM035423.1, read as the reverse complement.
AGAAGATAAAAAAGGGATTTATTGGGTGTGTACACTTTCAGACAATCTTGGGGCATAAAAGTCAGTTAGGAGTATATGTGAACTGACACTCAACTCAAGGCAAAGCATTATTCTTGGTTAGACTAAGCAAGGTAGCCATAGTGTACACTAGGAGAGAGAAGAGCAAGAGACATATAGGAGTGTGCAACACAGAGAAGAAAGTAAAAAGTGTGCAAGAAGTGTGACTTAGGTGTGTGCAAAGGAGTGTTAAGCAATGCAATCAAAGGTCATGAGGTTCCATTGAAGCTATGTGCACATCGACAGAAGGTGTCCATCCCCCCCCTCCCCATTGGAAGCTTAAGTGCAAGGTGTGCACAAGTGCAAGCTCTTCGAGAAGGTGGAGATCTGGCACAAAGAAGGTCGACGATAGAAAGAACATTGGATATTTCTTAACTTTGTTGATTGTGCACTCTTTAGGATTTCACATAGAGAGTATTTCGATTATGCTATACATAATTATTGTACTTCTCTCTTTATACTCAATCTACAGAAGTTTTTAGTGTCTGTATCCTTCTTCTTACCCTTCTTAATTCTCCTTCAAACACTCGTCCCTTTCTACATAAGAATCCCCCAATAGTATGTATCTATGTATATATATGTGCATGCATGTATGTGCATATGTATATGTGTATATGCATGTATCTGCATGTGCATGTGTAAGTGTATGTGTGTATGTATGTGTATGTGCATGTGCATGTGTATGTGTGTATATGTACTTATGTGCATGTATATATGTAAGTGTATGTGTATATGTGTGTATGTGCATGTATATGTGTGTATATGTATCTATGTGCATGTGTATGTGTGTTTATGTATGTATGTGCATGTGTATGTGCATGTATTTTCATATGTGTGTGTATGTATGTGCATGTATATGTGTGTATATGTATGTATGTACATATGTATATGTGTATATGCATGTGTGTGCATGTGCATGCGTATGTGTGTGTATATGTATGTATATGCATGTGCATGTGTAAGTGTATAAGCATATGTATGTTTATGTGCATGTGCATGTGTATGTGCATGTGTATGTGTGTGTATATGTATGTATGCGCATGTATATGTGTAAGTGTATGTGTATATGTGTGTATGTGCATGTCTATGTGTATATGTATGTATGTGCATGTGTGTTTATGTGCATATGTGTGTATGTATGTGCATATATATGTGTATATATGTGTATGTGTGTGTATATGTACATATGTGCATATGTATGTGTATAAACATACACAAGTGTATGTATATGCATGTGTATATGTATGAAACATGCATGTGAATGTGGATGCATTTCCATTTGCATCCATGTGCATATGCATGCATGTGAATGTGCATGCACATGGATGTGTATATACATGTATTTAAGTATGTTTTAATGTATGTATGTGTATGTATATATGCAACAATGCATGCATGCAAGTATTTTTATGTGTTTGTAGAAATGTTTGTGCATATGCATGTGTATGTGTGCATGTGTAAGTGTACATGCACATGTATGTGTGCGTATATATGCGTGTCTATGTGCATGTGTATATGTGTGAACGTGCATCTTCATGTATAAGTGTATATGTGCATATCAATAAGTGTAAGTTTGTTGATTAATGAAAATAACACAATTCAAATGATATATAGAGAATGGAAATTATACTTACAATAGTTTGCCATATTATTTGCTTGGTTAACTCCTTGAATAACCTACAATAGAGAGAGAGAGAGAGATAATCCAAAGAGAGAAAGAGGTTGAAAGAGAGAAATTCAGAGAGAGACAATAAGATAGAGATTAGAAAAACAACAATTTAACAAGCAATTGTTTCAGCTCATAAGTGCAGTGCAATTGTGAACGTTGACGAGCTCTTCGATCATATGCGTGTAGATGCGGATCAAAGAGCCTTCACCGTTTTTATTTTATTTCATAAGAAACCCATCATCTAACCGATGCTAAAGCATCGTAAACTCCTGTTCAAATAGCATCACATAAGCGACACTAATTTGCATTGCTTATGCAACACAAATTAGCATCACTTATGCGATGCTTTTTTATATCGTCGCTTTAGCAACACTAAATGTAACCTTCACATATCCCGTCGTGCCACACGCCGATAAAAACATTGAAGTTTTTTCCATTTAGCTGACTTTGCACACTTGACGCTTGTTGCAACGCTTTACGCAATTTTACATCGAGGAAATTGTGTTGTGTTAACTCTTGCTATGCGCTCATGTAATTTATTTTTCATTACTTAAGTGACGTATGTATGTATTGATGTATATATGTTGTGTATTTGAATATGTATGTATGTGATTATGTATGTGTATTTACGTTTGAATGTGTGTATTTATGCATATAATATATATGTAGGTTTATGAGAAGAATGCATGGCTTACTCTGAACAAGGCGCAAGTGACCAAAAGCTTGATTAAGATAAGAGATTCCGACAATATTAATGGGATTCAAGAAGTCTTTTGTCAAGAAGCTCAAGTGAAGATTATTAACTGGACGTGGATTATCCACAAAATCTTGAATGATTCTCTCATTTTCTTTGTTTCCAAATAGATTGCATTTGGAAAATAAAAAATACAATCTATGAAGTTCTTTGTTTTTGTTTTCTCATGAAATATCTCAAGGAGATAATTCTTTATAAAATATGCTTCTTTGCTTTTCTATTCTACTTCTTCACTTGCGCCGCTGCCACAAGTGCATCTCCATTTGTAAACGATGTCCTGTGTAGAACTCATTATAACAGTTTTCTCTTTCTCTTATTCACTTGGACATCGCGTTGCATTCGCTCAAACATAAGAGGAAACACTCACTTTAGCATATGGAGTAACAAGAAATTAGTGGTTATTATATAAAATATAATAATATAAGCTATGGTAAATTTTATATTGATTAGATTACCTATGTTACCTAAGACTCAAGAATCAAGTGAGTTGTCAATCCATGGCCACTACCAGGTGGGCCATTGCCATTAGGCATCGCTTTGTCCATTGATTAAGCCTTAGCTCTTCAGACTTAAGGCCATCCAATATTGACAGCTAGCTAAAGTTGTTGAGCCAACTTCAGTGCAAAGTTCCAACTTGACCCACAAAGACTTGAAAGTTAAGTGGCAACGCAATAATGAGCACCGATCAGACTTAAGTGGTGATGCCAATGAGGCCTGAGCAATGAGCACCAAGGCTTGAAAATTCAACAATGAGACCAACACCCATGTGTTGAATCCTGTAATTTTATAGGAAGGCAAGCTTTTGTATGCCAAACATCGAGCTCTCAGGAATCACAAACTTTGATGACACTATGTATCACCAATGCTATCTCCTTGCCTAGAGGCCGAAGATTATAACTAGAGATCTACCTCAACAAATAATTGTTTCTCTTTTCCTGTGCACTTTCTTTTGTGCATTCTCATAGTTGGAGATTTCTACTGCAAGCTCAAATTTTTTCATGTGTTTTGATCGTTTGCATGGAGCTTCTTAAATTGTGTGAAAGTTACCTTCACATCCATTTTCCATCTTTAGTGGGGGTGTATGTGTTTATGAATATTTTTCCTATTTTATCACCAATAGACCTGAGGTTCTCATTTTACATAGAACTTCAATGTTTTTGATCCCAGATGTGACTTATTCTAAATTTTTTACATGGATTTTGCATAGGCAAAAATGGGGTCCCCAATTCCGATGAATGCAAAGACAATGAGATTTCCTTTTATTACGCAACATGTTCCTATCATTAACAATAATTGAAGTCTTTTATTTGGGGAAATAGAATTTTATGCCTTGATAATTTTTCTGTGTCATCAATCACGTGAAGATAGGATAGATCAATCTTTTTTTTTTCCTTAATGGTTTTGTGGAAGCACAAATTTTACTTAGCTTTGGACAATTGTTGTTCTGCTATTCTAATTGCAGTGCATACTTTTGAAAATCTATGGCTATGCATTTTCACTTCCTTGAAGGATTAACTTGTGTTGCATGAAAATTGGGATTTTTCTACAGAGACATGACCTAAAAATTCTTAAGTTTACTTTTCTATGAAGGGACACACTTATGTGTGTGCAAGACAGTGCACAACCATTGAGTGCCACTAAAATTATACGGATTTGTAGTTAGTAATATGTACTCTACAAAATCATCGTGCAAATCAGTAATGAGTATGCAAGATGGCATGCATGATATATAGTCTAGTAGTAGTGAATGGCTATAAATAATTACTAATTTGCCACTAAGTCTCCCTTTCGTATCTAATAACTAGCCTGTCTCTATATCTGATGATCTCAAGGAAAATTAAGTGTAGGAAATTTCAATTATTGTTGGGACTTTCTAGTATTATTTTGTAGATACTAGACTAACCACCCTTTGAATAGGCAATGGAGATGCCCTACATCTCATCATATGTTGGGCAATTACATATGTAGTGCAATTGTGCCTCAAGCTCCGCATGGTATTCCAAATGTTTTTTGTCCTCTACTTGAACTACAACTATAATTGTCTCAGTATTTTATTTCTTATCAAGGAATGGTACACTATCTTCCTTCCTTAATTTCTTGATGTAATTCATATTTTAGGCACATGACCTAACGTATGTGTTTTCTCTATGAATAACTATTGTGTTATCCTAATATTTTGTATCTCACTATTTGATGAGAATTTATACATTATACAACACTTGGTTCAAGATCAACAGAAATTGAAGATGAGATTTTTATTTGTTTTTCAATCAATCAGGCTATACATAATGAACAGTACTATCATCAAAGTTCAAGAGATGGTTGGAATAAGCTAGTGGTGCTATGACATTCCCTTAGATTGGAACCCAGGAGGAGTCATTTATTTGTCAGATTGTGTGACACCTTTTGTGAGAGAGAGTGTGAGTTATCCCTTTGCCATTCAACATTGTGTTGTTTGTATTAATGATTGAGATGAGAATGCATTTGTGCTTGGGGATGATCTTAATGAAGCCTTTGATATGCACTTCAATCGGGTTCCAACTCATCATTTGTGCATTGCAGGTCTTTTCCAGGTATCTTTGGGCATTAGAGGTATGTTTATTTGTGCATAGAGGAAACTCAACATTGCTTTTGTGCATTGCATGTCTCTTCCAAGTTCCAACTATCTTTGAAAGTTTTTTTGAATGCTAGAGGTTTCTTGTTTTTGAAAGATGATTTCATATTGAAT